>LNAC01001636.1:0-43656 GCA_002007465.1 Ailurus styani
AGGTTACCCGAATATCAGTAAATCAGCTCCTCCTGCAACCCTACTCCCGCCTGCCAACTTCTGACTACCCCTATGGCGACGCCCCACTGTCAGCAGGAAGTAACCAGAGAAGAATCGACGCCCCTGGTACCATTATATAAAACAAAAGGTCGGAATGTTGGGCTGGCAGGAGATGGAAGCTATACAAAATGAANAGGGGTACAGGTCTGTGAATCATCAGGCTTACATCTTTCACAGCATTCACCAAAGCACAAACCCTCCCCAATGTCCATAACCCATCCACCCTATCCCTACCCTCCCACCCCCCAGTAACCCTCAGTTTGTTTTATGAGATTAGAAGTCTCTTATGGTTTGTCTCCTTCCCCATCCCATCTTGTTTCATTATTTTTCCCTCCCTACCCCCCACAACCCCCCACCCTGCCCCTCAAGTTCCTCATATCAGAGAGATCATATGATAATTGTCTTTCTCTGATTGACTTATTTCGCTCAGCATAATACCCTCCAGTTCCATCCATGTCGTTGCGAATGGCAAGATTTCGTTTCTTTTGATAGCTGCATAATATTCCATTGTATATATATACCACATCTTCTTTATCCATTCATCTGTTGATGGACATCTAGGTTCTTTCCATAGTTTGGCTATTGTGGACATTGCTGCTATAAACATTCGGGTGCACGTGCCCCTGAGGAACACTACCTTTGTGTCTCTAGGATAAATACCCAGTAGTGCGATTGCTGGGTCATAGGGTAGCTCCATTTTCAACTTTTTGAGGAATCTCCATACTGTTTTCCAGAGTGGCTGCACCAGTTTGCATTCCCACCAACAGTGTAGGAGGGTTCCCCTTTCTCCGCATCCTCGCCAACATCTGTCATTTCCTGACTTGTTGATTTTAGCCATTCTGACTGGTGTAAGGTGGATGGCTAATTTATTCAGTGGCTTATAATGTTTCCCTATAAGGTGCCCTTTAATGCTCAAGTTGTCCTGGATTTTGCCAGAGGGAACTTTCTTTTTTCTTTTTTTCTTTTTTTTGTCTCATTGGCTGAACAAGATGTTCTATTATGTTCCTTTAACATTAGATATTATCATTTTATGTGGCCAAGGGCTTTTTGTTTTCCGTTGTGCTTACCCACTTTTTGCAACCACTTTATTTTCTCAAAGGCCTCCAGTAACTTACCTTCCTTACCAATGCCATTAGGAGTGGTCTGTTGGTTTCAATCTCTGTCTCCACTTCTTAGGAAACAGTTTAGCACGGATATACTTCTTTCTGCTGTGATTTTTCATCCCTCCGGCAAGATGAAATTCTCTACCGCTGTCTTCCGGCTCCCTTTCTGTTGTTAAGAAACTTACACTTTGCCCTTCTTCACAGCTAAAATGTGTTTTCATTCAAATTTCTCTTAAGATCTTCTCTTTGGGGCGCCTGGGTGGCTCAGTGGGTTAAAGCCGCTGCCTTCGGCTCAGGTCATGATCCCAGGGTCCTGGGATCGAGGCCCACATCGGGCTCTCTGCTCAGCAGGGAGCCTGCTTCCTCCTCTCTCCTCTCTCTCTGCCTGCCTCTCTGCTTACTTGTAATCTCTCTCTCTGTGTCAAATGAATAAATAAAATCTTAAAAAAAAAAAAAAGATCTTCTCTTTGTTCTTCCTGTCTCTTCTTGGTATTTCTGTCTTTAGTTTCTGTGATCCTTAGGTCACCCTTCCGCTCCATGCATCCGGGTTAAAAATTGCGAAGTTGAGGAAGCTCTTAAAATTTTTCCATAGGACAGATAGCACATCTGCCAATGCTTCTCTGGAATTTGTTTGTAAATACTGTAAGTAAAGCGCTACAGGTCCAGAACCTAAAGCATCACATAGTTGACTTGGCCTTTCATCCGTATGATAATCTTCCTTTTTAATTTCTGTCTTTTTCCTGAATACATGCATTTATATTCATGGATATATTGCAATTTATTCCTGCTGCTTTATCTTATGCTACTTTTCTAAATGTTACTATATTCCTCTTTTCATGTTCATTTGTGATTTTATATTAATTCTCTTTTATATTAATTCCATCTTTCTTACCCTTATTTATTTTATTTCCACTGGTTTTGAATTGATCCAGTACTTGTCTTTTTTTAGTGGTTATCTTGCCTTATGTACTATTGACATCCCATACCTTAGTTCCAAATTTTAACTCCACAAAATAGGAGTTATGATTATCGCCTAGAATTTTGATGGTTAATTTTATTTAACTGTATTAACCAATCCATGTACTCAGAATTTCTTACTGAGTACTTACATGATGGGATGTCTTTCTGGGATTATTTTTCTTCTTCCTGAAGTAAATTTCTGCTGTAAATTCGTCAATTATTTTGTGTTTCAAAATACTTTCTTCAGAATACTTTCTTTTTTGTTCTTCAATGACAACTATAAAGTAGAAAGAGAACTGTTTCTTTTTTTTAGAGAGAGAATCTTTTTTTAAAGATTTTATTTATTTTGACAGAGAGAGGGAGAGCACACAAGCAGGGAGAGAAGTGGACTCCCCGCTGAGCAGGGCACCTGACTTGGGACCTGATCCCAGGACCCTGAGATCATGACCTGAGCCAAACACAGATGCTTAGTCAACTAAGTCACCCAGGTTCCCTTGAGAGTAGTTTTTAATCTCAGGATTTTCACAGTGTTTTGGTTTTTTGGTTGTTCTTAGAAATTAATCATCAGTATAATTCTTATTTCTTTGTAGCTAATCTTTCAAAATAATTTTAGTAGTTTCTCTTTAATTTCTGTGCTTCCCTAAAATTTCATTACAACATTTGAAGAATACATATTGGTTTTTCTACCTGGATTTAAACTTATCTTACTTAATTTTGAGGATTGACATTTTTCATCATTTTGGAAAAAATTGGGATTTTTTTTTTAACTTCTCTGCAATACACTGATTAGTTACAGTGAACGGTTTAGGTCCCATAACAGAGAAACTTTATAGCAGTTTAGGAAAGAGCATACCAGTGCAAGCAGGCAGCATTACCACATTCTTCCCATCTTTCCCACCTGACGTTGACTAGGGGTTGGATCCCATCTTCATGGTCGATATTCAGACAGATCTATAGTTCTGCCGACAGGAAAAAGAAAGGATCTCAAAAAACGGAATTGCAAACATCTCAGCTTCCTACAGGAAGCACACAACACCATCACCTACATATCACTGAAGAGAACCTCAAAAAACACCAAAGAATTCACCAAAGCATCCAAGTCCTAGAAAGAGGAGGAGGTCTCCTTGGTGTGTATGCTGACTGAACGGTGAGAAATAGAAGTCCGGAAAGGCCAAGCAAGTCTGTAAGTTGGTACAGTGTGATTTTTCATTAGTTGATTAGGTTCTGAGAGTCTGGTTTCCTATTTATTGGGGCACAGTTCTCAGATGATTAACAGGTGCAGTGGTTATACAATGACAACTGTTTGGGTTACTCAAGACAGAGGCACCTCATGAGACAGGTTTTTGTGGAAAAGAGTATTTGGTTTTGCGATTTTCTAGGCAAGCACTGGGGTAAATGGAAAAGTTTTCCTTTTGCAATTCCTCTTCTTGCCTCCCTCTCTCAAGGTGGGATGATGGAATGGGCACACAACAAATGCGCAAATCATGAGGTTTTCATGTCTACATGGAATCCATATGAATCCAATTACATGTCTTTCATGTAACCATCCTGTTTCCATATGTCATTTGTAGAATATTCCATTGAGTGTAGCAGCATTCCTTCAGTTTTTTGCATACAGAAACACCAGATATATGGATTGAAGGGATGCAAGCTGCTCCGTGGTAAAGCCTTATGAATGATAAACTTGCCAACAGCAAGGAGGAGCAAGGGGAGAAGCACCATCACAAAGATTTGTGGAACATCTCCAGACAGCCTACCATGCTGAGTCATGAGCGTAGATCCCAAGGATTCTTTGTCCAACATCAGAAAAAGAGCTGGCTCATTGTTTACTTTTACTTCAGGACTTCTTTATTCTCTGAAAACATTTACCCACATTCAACAGGCATTGTTAGCCATTATACAAATGCTAGATTTTTCTGCTGATAGATAACCTATAGTAAGTGAATTGTCAATCACCACCAAGCAGATAAGATTATTTTTTTGAGCTTCTGTACAGATTCATTTCATGGTTGCATTTGAAAAGGACATGTTGTCTATTCTAATTCAGTGACCTCAAGACAAGGGAGTAATCCACACATAAAACAATGGAAACCAGTGTCTCTCATGCCTTCTGGAAGAGCTACACTTCAGTAAGCACATCAATGAGTGAATGTTTGGTCAATTAAATTACCACCAGGGAGTGTAGAAGCAAAGGCATTCAAGGTAGTCAAACTTTTTAGACGGCAGACCATTTCCTCTCTCTCCAACGCATTCACTGTGCGTTGATATAACCTTGACATCAGTGCCAGAAACCCATAGGTGCACAGCCTGAGTAATTTTGATTTTTTTTTAAGTACTATCTCAAAATTCAGGGATTGTTAGAGCAACACATCTAGTAGTTTAGAATAGAAAAATGTAGGTAGCTCAACCACAGCAGGGGCATTTCCTTGATGAATTATTAAGTCCAAGGAGTTTTCTTGCTTATTATCTGTGATGTAGTACCATCGGCAAGATTTTCTGCCCTGTATCTTTACCAATAAACAAAAATAATCATTTTTATAGCTAAATTATTTATGCCAAATTCACAGGAATGATGGTAATACCTGTCCTTCTTGAAAGATAAGATTATTAATAGAATATATAAATTACTATCTCTAGATAAATTTTATCATAATTGTGGCTTGTAACATATTTAGTAGTACTCTCTAAGGGAAGGAATCACTCCATACACTTCTCCACGGTAGATAAAAATATGACAAACCTTACAGTTAGTTAAATTTCATAATGCAGCTATAGGCTTTCTAAATATAACAAGTGAGTTGAACATAAAATAAGTCATTATAAAAATAAAATTGCATATTTTATTGATTAAGCATTTTTACCACACAAGTTAAAAATATCAATCAATTACCCTGTAGAGTACACCAAATTTCTTTTGGAGGTCTTATATGAATAGGTTACTTCCATTAAGTCTTCTATTTTGGACAAGAAGAGCCATGAGAAACCCTAACTCAGTAAATTCACACACTCTGCCAAGCGGTTGTCAGTGTGTACTGGGAAAGCTGTTGTCACGAGACGTCATTCTACCCTTTAGTGGTGAGTGTTAGGGAGGGGACTGGGGGCAGTTGCCTGAAAAGGTGTCCTTAACTGTATTATAAGTAAGAGTTTTCCATAGAAATGGAGCCAGTGGAATGGATAGATGATAGATAGATCAATAGATAGATATAAATAGATATATAGAGATATATAACTATATAGAGTATAGATAGTTTTCTCCATCTCAGAAGGTGATGGGAGAGAGATAGAGAGACAATGAGCGTGGGGGGAGAAAAGGATTTTTGGGAATTGGCTCATGTGATTGATTGGCAGTTTGAAATTTTTAGGACCAGCCAGAAAGGTGAAACAGGGAAGAGCTGATACTGTGTCTTGAGTGGGAAGGCAGTATGGAGGCAGAAATTTTTTTTTTAATTTCTCAGTGACTTTAGTCATTTTTCTTAAGGCTGTCAACTGATTAGACAAGGCCCACCCTATATGATGCAAGGTAATCTGAGTTAGTCAAAGTCCACTGATTTACAAGGTAATTGTATGTTAAAAATATCTTTACAACATCTAGACTGAGGTTTGACAAAGACCTGGCACCATGATCTAACCACGTTGGCACATAAATTTGATCATCACACAAATGAAGTGACATAAAGTGTTTTCTACATAATGGGGGCATTGGCAGCTCCAGTAACAGACTATTACAAGGTATCAGAGACAATTGGAGGAATGAGAGAGTCTAGATGGGGGTAGCTGCTTGCAGGTCTTAGAGACAATGTAGAGTAAGGTTAGTGTCTGATACAGGGGATCTGAGCCCAAGCAGGTCGAGAGGGTACCCCCACGGCTCAGGTAGATCAGGGCAGGGGGAAACTACGGCCATGACAGATTATAATGTACAGAGGAGTTGATGAAACAAGTGATTATTTTTAGAGCATCACAACTACAGAAGGTGAGAACACTTTTAGTGAATACTTTCTGGTATTAGATTAGAATTTGAGACATCAATGTGAACAAATGGTTTTCTATTCATATGAATAAACACACACACTCAGACACACACGAACTCTCTCCTCGGCCAAATTTTAGACAGTTTCTTCTAAGCATTTTTTGCAACTATGCCTTGTTCTTGGGCCTTGTCCTTGGGCCTTGTCTTTGGCCTGCTAAGTCCAGCTTTAGCAAGAATCCTACTACATCAGTTTAGCAAGAATCTCTCCTACCAGCAACGTCTCCTCTCCATAACTGTCTATCCACTAACTGCCCTTCTCACTGTTCTTTGACTATAAATTTTCAGCAGTCTCTGTTGCATTTGGATCTGAGCTGAGCTCATCTCTCTCTCTGTTGTGATAGTCTTGACACCTATTGCAATAGTACTAAATAAACTCTTCTTCCATGTGAACAAGTGTCAGAATAATTTTTTTCTCTGATAACACACACATGCATTCCCTAACTCTGTCCAAGGAAACAGCTTACAAAAAAATGCCTGCCCAATAATAATGACCACATCTAATACCAGGACTTAGTAAGTAATGCAAGTTTTCATTAAAAGAAACAAGACCTCACTGGAGAAATGGTAGAACCCAGTGTTGGACAAGGAACATACAAAATGAGCTGGGACATCTCGTTCACCCAGTAAGAAAGGGAGCACCCAAAGATCTAGGAAGACACACCAGCAGATGCAGAAGCCATAACATAAGGGGATGCCACTGTCTGACTCTGAGACGATTTAAACATGGAAAAAAATATTGATAATAACAGATTACAACCCACTGACTACATTTTGGATTCATAAATCCATCTGGTATAAATAAGTAGATGAATGAATTGAAAGAAACTTTTACATAGTCTCAAGTATATACAATGCACTTATTTCTAATTATAGAGGGAAGATGGGTAACTTTCAGCACAGAAGCCTGGCAGACCACCCCTTAATCAAAGGATTATCAGTATAGATAATGATTATGGATAGATCATGACTGTGTTCTACTGGAGAGAATGCAATAAGAACCCAGGATAACTTCTGAAACATTCCTGCCCAAGATACATAACCTGAATGTCAGTAAATATGAGGAACCATTTAGGGAAGCATGAATTGGGGAACAGCATACAGAGTAACTGGTCTCTACTTTTCAAAAGTACCAAAGTGTAGTAGTCAAAGAAAGATAAGTGGAGATTGAAGATCATGAAAATGAGAATGGCTAAGTGCGATTTGTAATTATCAACCAGAATCTTTCCCCAAACAGACATTGAAAACATGGCAGAACCTGGGGTGGGGGGGGGTGTCCGACAATCAGATGACAGTGTTGCATCAGTGTCCCTTGCGTGGGGTTGACTTTTATATGGCCGTGAACGAGAGGGTCCTTGTTTATAGAATGTGTATAGTTAGATGTTGGGAAAAGCATCGTGTCCACAAATGACTTTCAAATTGTTCAATTAAAAAAAATCTTTGTTTAACTTTTCAGTAAGTTTAAAATTGTTCTAAAATAAAAAGCAAATATAAACAAAAGATCAGTCTGTGATATGGTCTTTATTTAGGTATGTTATTTATGTTTTGATGATTAGGAAACACCAAGGGTCTTTTAGTCAGTGTGAAGGAAAAAAATAGGAACTAATGTGTGGAGCTAAGACTATTTATTATAACAACCAATAAAACCAGAATATGGGAAATCAAACCATTGAGTTATGCTGTATCCGTTTGTAAGGATTTAGTTAATAATTATACTGATCAAGCCTACATTATGGGTGGTTTGAGTATTGACAAAACTTCTAGAGCCTTTAGTTTTTGTGCTAACTGGTATTATAATTATTCTCTATTAGACCTAAACACAAAATCTTTCTAAAATAAAAGACTTTTAGATATCTATTGTCTTTATAAATGATTACAAGCACATCTCTCTTAATGTGAATACTATATAATCATTAAAATGTATTTGTATAATAAGTGAATTAAATTAACTTTTAAGAAGCCTGAATATTCCCCTTTTAACAGAATGGATTTTTTTAAAGCACCTCTTGCAATAGTGTTGAGCTACTAAATTTTATAGAATCCACGAGTTAAGGAAAATACTAATTATTTCTATGATTCCTCCTTTCATAAAGGGAAAGAGCACTTTTTTTTCATGCTCTGGTGGACAATGAGAAGACTTCAAAGATGTTTTGAATATAAAATAAACCTTGGATATTCTATTATTTTAATTTGGGATATTAAGTTTGAAAAATAAAATAGCAAATAGACCCACTAACAATGGCTCTAAGAATAACAAGTGATCACTAAGTTGGCGACTTCATTAACCAGAATGACAATCAGAATTTCTTAAATGCCATCATATCTGAAGCATTCGCAATTCAATTTTCATATATTCTTATGAGTTTGCAAATTGATCTGCGTTATGGCTCCTATTTTTTTAGAGGCCTTATGATGTGAGTCATGGATTCGCTTATTTTGAATTTATGTCGGTCTATTTGGACTAAATATTAGAATCACACATCCAAAGTGTCTGGGTGACTCAGTTAGTCAAGCATCTGCCTTCAGCTCAGGTCATGATCTCAAGATTCTGGGATCAAACCCCACTTCCCACGTTAGGCTCCCTTTCTCAGCAGGGGGATGCTTCTCCCTCTGCCTGATGCTCCCCCTGCTTCAGCTCATTTTCTCTCTCCCTCTCAGATAAATAAATAAAATCTTTAAAAAAAAATGAGTCACACACCCAATATTTCAGATTTTATGACCAATTAAGAACCTGACCATGGAAGAATCAAACTTTTGCCTGCCTTTGTGTTCTAGAACTCCAGAGAGATGTGAAACCTTAATAAATTCAGAAGTTCTCCATTCTGCACCTTGTAATTCAAAACACTCTCTGTGAGGGGCGCCTGGGTGGCTCAGCAGAATCAGGTGATCCACTCCTGATTTCTGCTCCAGTCATGATCTCAGGGTTCTGAAATGGAGGCCTGGGTGGGGCTCTATGCTGGGTGTGGAGTCTGCTTAAGATTCTCTCTCCTTCTCCCTCTGCCCCTCCCACTCATGCGCTCTCTCTCTCTCTCTCTCTCTCTCTCTCTCTCTCTCTCTCTAACAAATAAATAAATCTTAAATAAAAACAAAAACAATCTCATTGAAAGGCTGATATGTTGCCATATAGTCACAGGAATTAGGATTGTAGTGAGTCTACATGTCAAAAAGAAGCCTGGAGTTGTGGGTTTCTTTCTCGCCCCAAGCAACACACTTGGAATTGGGGTGCTCTTTGATGTTTAGTCTCAAGGTTTCATACTCAGTGATCCAGGTGGGACAAATATTGGTGAGATCTCCACACTAATAAAAAATAAACAACAAATGTGCTTTAAATGCATTTACTTGAAAAGCAAAGGGACAGACTCCAGTAATAAATTTACTTAATAGTTCACTGAAGTGAAAAAATTTAGGAGCTAGTGAAGAATGGTGGGGGTTAGTGTTCATGGTTAATTAATTAAGGATTGATGGAGCATAGTGCTCGGGTTTTCCGTATCTTGAACAAATGCTGCTGTGAGTGGAAAGTTTTATTTTTGCATCAGCTGGGTCTAAGGCAATAGATAAGAAAGACAAAAGATTTCCTGGTGAAAACTAGCAGATTCTACCACAGGTTGCCTCTCTGGCAGCTGCATTATTTATGTGCGTCCACTTTCTCACAAACAGAACTGACTCATCTTTCTTTCCAAAAACCTGACCCCAAATCTGTCCACTGATTACTATTCTCTACACGGTCAGCACAGAGCTCTTGCAGTGTGGTAACATAAAAGACAAGTTAGGACACTTTCCCTTCACCCAAATGCCCAATATTCAGTCAGCAATAAGTTAACTGGAAAAAAAAATGGTGGGGTAGGGGGCTAAAATAACTACCAGTTGGAGAAGAAAGTATTGAAAACCCCCCAGCAGTAAAGGATTACTAGCAATAAGGAATTGTGTGTTCAGGAGTGGACACTAAGAGGTGTTTTCTTGTTTTGACCATTTGAATGCTTTGGGTTCTGGGCTTTGTGGATTTTCTGCTGGTCTTTGGTCTTGCCCACTGGGAGTTTCTTCCTGGTTCATTTTCCTCTCCGGCCATGTATACATCAGAGGAGAAGTTCCTTTTAGTCTCTATAGCTTCAACGTCTTCTCTCTTCTTGAGGAGACACGTGATGCTTCCAAGTTGTAAAACACAATAGCTTTACCAAATGTTTTGCATGGCTTATCACAAAGTCCTACCAGCTAGCTAGCTTACCATATCTGTTTCCTCTCTAGGGCTTTATTTTAGCCTAAGCCACATAGTTTAGGTTCTGGTATTATACCCCTGCCCCAGCCCTTCCTGGAAGGTACTGATTTCTCTGAGAGTTAAGGTAAATATGAAACGAATAAAAGGAAGAAACCTTATCATAAATAGCTTCATATACAATGTTAATTTTTCTTAGCCCAAATGACAAACAACTGTATATATTTTCTCTTGGAAAAATCCAGGGCAAGTAGGCATTATATATGTTCTGCATTCTAAGACTTGCTTCTCTCTTAGAGAGCTCATTTCATCTCTTTGTCAAAACTAGGTCACAGACACATTCGTGTTACAGCTCATTAGAGAGGAAGCAAGATGGGGGAGTATAATATAATGTCTTATGGCCCAGACTTAGGAAAAACAGAGGCAACTTCTTTTTACATTTCATTAGTAATGATTTGGTCCTATAGTCCTATCAAACTGCATTGGAGTGTGGAATACAGTCATTTTCACCCACATGTCCAGCTCAAATTCTATTATTATGGAAGAGAGGAATTGGATTTGGAAGGACAATTTGCAATTTCTACAAAAATATCAGTTATAAGGTGATCTCACTGTGACTGTGATTAAACATCTATTGGTTAAAATGATCATAAGTCAATTTTTAGTGTATTCATCTCATTAATTAACGAAGCAAGTGCATGTTGGTAAGATGAATTCACAGTGTGATGGTTAATTTTAAGTCAGATTGGCTATTCCATGGTGTGCCAAGACATTTGGCCAAAAATTATCCAGGGTGCATCTGTAAAGGTGTTTCTAGATGAAATTTACATTTGAACTGGTGGATTGAGTAAAGCAGATTTCCTTCTTCAATATGGTGGACCTCATCTAATCAGTTGAAGACATGAATAGAACAAAAAGGCCCAGTGAGAAGGAACTCTTCCTCCCTCACTGATGAAGCTGAGATATTGGTCTTTTATAGACTTCAGACACTGGGTCTTCTTGGGTCTTGAACCTGCTGGCTTTCAAACTGAAACACCATCAGCTCTCCTGGATCTGCAGGTTCGTAGCTACATACCTAGGTAACTACAGTCTCCATAATGGTGTGAGCTGAGTCCTTATAATAAACCTCACATATTCCTTATCATATCCACATCTTATTGGTTCTATTTCTCTGGAGAACCCTAATACAAAGAATATTTGAGGAGGCGAGTACTTGTAGGAAATTTAATAAAGAAATGTACGTGGAATATGAAACAAAACTAAAGGGAAATAACAGTAATTGGAGATTATTTATACTTCCATAAATCCACAAATTAACACAGAGCCTCGCAGTGTCTGGGCTCAAACAAGGTAAAGAACAAATCACAGATAGGTATGTTCCCCTAAATAATTACATGATCCTTTGATGAACTTTTCACCCAATGATTTGGAAAAAGAACACAATCTTTATTAACACCGTCTTGTCCCTTTATGTTTTCATTTTATTTTTTATTATTTTTAAGGATTTTATTTATTTTTTTATTTCAGAGATAGAAAGAGTGTGGGCTGGGGGAGAGCAGGGGCGGAATCTCAAGCAGACTCCCTTCTGAGCTCAAGGTGGGGCTGGATCTCATAACCTGAGATCACAACCTGAGCCAAAACTTGAGTCATTCACTTAACTGACTGAGCCACCCGGGTGCCCTCTTTCTTTATGTTTTTATACTGTATTTTGTTATTATAAACCTTCCAAACTCACATGGTTTACATTTTCTATTTCATAATTCCATATGTTAGATTGCTTATAAATCTAATCCAACCACGAGTCATTTCTAATGACACTCATTCCTTGTGCTTCCTGTCTCAATGAATTCTGGAATTTTAGACTGTGAGCTCGACTTGGTCTGTTGGAGGAAATCTTGCCTAATACATAGGATTTGCTCCAAGCCTGCCAGGGATTCCAGGTCTATCATTTGAAAGATACAGTTTTGAAAGAGCTTGAAAGTCAGGAAATTCAGAGGGAATGTATCACAACAGAAAGGATGTAGAATGAAGGAGTTGCAAACCCAAGCCCCAACGTGGGGCCTATACATTGAGCTGTGGCCACCTGAAAAGGGGGCAGAATGATTCCCAGACTTAATTTTTGAGCTCTCTGTGCACATTCAGCCCCATGATTGCTTTGGAGAGTTTCTGTTAAGTAAATAGATCTTTTCTCTCTGTGAATAGAAGTTGGATCCCCTCATTTGTGTCATATCACAAGTTCAGTAGGAACAAAAATTCTTTTATTTTATTATATTAAAATATGCCCCTGTTATAAAGTATTAGAGAAAAATCAGTTTTCAAACTCACGTGTCTCATTAACGTTTTTTTCTTGCCATTCACAGCCCCTGCTTCTGTCTGTTTTTGTTTTGGTTTGGTTTGGTTTTTTCCTCTCTCATTTCAGTTAGTCAAAAGAAGAAGGCTTGGGGGGATCACGTATCTTACTTTCCTAGATATCTCAACCTTAGTTTCTCACACTTGCCTTGTTGGAAGCTGACCCGGGGCTTCCATTGGAACATTCTTCCTTCTCCACAGGCTAAATGACATGGTTCCTTCTCAGAGCTTCCAGTGTTGGGCCATGATTTTTAGTACAGTCTATGTGACACTTCACTGTAATTGTGAAACTGTATGTTTACTCCAAGACCTCAGCTGCAAACTTTCAATGAAGAAAAACTAGAACACTAACAATTCTCTTGCATCTAATCTGATAATCACAAACAATAGTTATAAGTAAATGTGTTAAATATAGTACTATGTTTACTTTATACAAAAAACTCTAAGGATATATGCATGCTCACTCTACAAGGTCACAAAAGTAGTACATGCACAAAAATTGTGGAATAAAAAATGAATTATTTTATTATAGCATTAAATATTATTATTTATAATACTATTTAACACACAATGACCAAATGGCCATGTGCTATAGTTTGATATTACTTTTGTTTCTTAAGTAATGTTTTTTCTTTTTTCAAATGTTAAAACAATAATTTGACAGTACCAGTCCATCATAAACTATCTTTCATTATATTTTAAAGTAAGTTTGATTCTAAGGTTTGGTTATTTTTTCCTCTTTTACCATATCTGCTTCACAGATTAAAATGAGTCAGTGCAAGACATTCGGGAGCTATTGATCAGAATGAGGGGCTTGTGATGTAAGTACAAATACAAAATAATTTTAGGATAAGATTTTCAATGTCCTGATCACATGTTTTTCCCTGCATGCCTTCACTGGTTTCTTTTCCAAATAAGTCCTATCATAGCAAATAAACAAAATAAATATCTGAACAAGTATCTTCCTGAGTGAATATATATATTCATTATAAATACACACATTCCATATTTGAAATGTTTATTTGGAACAGCTTGATTTAAATCAATTTAGCATGAAATAAATTTTGAATATTCCTGGGGGCAAAAAGGAGCTAAGCAGTCATTTCCAAAGAGGAAAAAAAAGGTTTAAAAAGAGGCACTTCTGGGAAGGCAATATGTACACTTTAATAAATTGTGGAAGGGGGAAGGGGGAAACAAATACTGATTTAAAATATAATCTTCAGGGGCCCCAGCTGGCTCAGTTGGCAAAGCATGCTATTCTTGATATCCAGTTCATGAGTCAGTGCCCCACATGGGACATCGAGCTTACTTTAAAAAAATTAAAAATATTAAAATGTGATATTAAAATAAAAAATCACATGAGTAGCAGCTCCCAAGTGCAGTCCTTGATTTGCAATTAAAACACTTCATGGGGTACACAACCCAAGTTAGACACCGACAAAGATCTATTTACTTAACAGAAAGTCTAATTGGCCTTTTGTTACTCATAAATGTTCTTTGCCTTATGGGCGTTTACCCCTGTGTGTGTGTTGGGGTGGGGGGAGGGGGAGTAGATATATACTATGGTTTTTATCAGTATGAATTTGGAAGACTGAGAGTTAGTGACAAAGTAGTAATAAATCTGGATTGTTGAGTTGCAGCAATAAACAACTTGATTTTTCTGGAATTTGGCAGAAACATTTTGTATTTTCTTGTTTTATCCTGAAACTTTAAAATATTTCTTAATACTACAGAAATGGGTGAGTATAATTTGTAAACTTATGAGTCTTGTGCTAGGTACTATGGGACAGAAAAATATCTTTTTAAACAACTCCCTTATAATAAAAAGTTAATGAATGCGAGTAATTGGTTAAGGCACGCCAATTTCATTTTATATTCTGATCTTCAAAAACGATTTTTTAAATGAAAAGTCTTACAAGTTATAAAAGTATGAACAGCTATTTAAACCTGTTATTTCCCACAAATAATAACGTTGAGTTTATCAAATTAATTTTCCATAATAGTCATAGAACTAGATTTTATACATTAAACATAATCCTTATCAAAATTGTAGTATAGTAGTATTTGAAAGTAGATTTGTGTTAGTTGTAAAAGTGTATTGCAAATTCTTGGGCAATCTCTTAAAAATGTAAAAAAAAGTAGAAAAGTAATTGATATACTAAGTGTAATTGATATACTAAGTAGAAAAGAATATAATTCTTTAAAATATAATTATATAAAAAGCACAGTCAAAGCCAAAAAAAAAAAAAGGAAGAAAAAGAATGGAAGACAAAAGAACCCCAAAATAACAACAAAAACACATTTCTTATATAAGTGAGAACCCATACAAGAATAAAAGCAGATTTTTCAGCAGAAACTTGCCAGGCCAGAAGAAAGTGAGATGATATAGTAAAAGTTCTGAAACAAACAAACAAACAAACAAACAAAAGAGCAAAAAAGTCATGCCAAATGAAAATACTCAGTTGCCTGGGTGGCTCAGTCAGTTAAGCGTCTGCTTCAGCTCAGGACATGATCCTGGGGTCCCATGATCAAGTCCCACAACAGGCTCTCTGCTTGGTGTTGAGTCTGCTTCTCCCTTTGACCTTCCCCCATCTCATGTTCTCTCTCTCACTTTCTCTCTCAAATAAATACATAAATAAAATCTTTGAAAAAAAAAATGAAAATACTCCACCTGACAAGGTTGTCCCTCAGACTTGAAGGAAAGATAAAGAATTTCTTAAACAAAGATGAAAGAGTTCCTAAGCACACAAGTAGCCAAATAAGAAAGTTTCTTCAAACTGAAATGAAAGGATATTAACTCATAACATGAAAACATGCAAAAGTATAAATCTCACAGGTGAAGGTAAATATGTAGATAAAATTAGAATATGTTAATTATTTTAATGGGTAAGTTACTTATAACTCTAATGTAGAGTTTAAAAACAAATTTTTAAAAAATACCATAATTTATAAATGACTACATGATATAATAAGATATAAATCATGACATCAAAAACATAAAATGTGAAGGAGGAGTGTAAAAATGTAGAGCTTTATAAGCATTCAATCTTCAGTTGTTACCAGCTGAAAATAGGCTGTTATAAGTATAAGATAATTTATGGAAGCTTCATGGTAGCTATAAAACAAAAACGTGTATTAGATTCACAAAAGATAGAGAGAAATCTAAGTGTATTACTAGGGAAAATCACCAAATCACAAAGAAAGAAAGGAATAAAGAAACTTCGTGAGAGCCAGAAAACAGTAAGATGGCTTTCATAAGTCCTTATCTATTGATAATCATTTTAAATGTAAATGGATTAAATTTTTCTAATCAAAAGATAGGGGCTGAATAGATTTTTTTAAAGAGACCCAACTATATGCTGCTGATGGGACTCACTTCAGCATTTTTTTTCTAGAGAAAACCAGTTTATTATACTACTATTGAACTGACTGACACTATACATTTTCAGTGAGAAGATAGAAGATGTCACATATTGTTTTCAAATAATTTCCTAAGTATAAGTAATTATACTTCAATTACTTTCCCAAGTGTGAGTAATTATACTTCAATTACTTGTAATTTTGTAATGCTATAAACATAAATGCCATTGCAATATAAAAGATAAAGCATTATTGATATCAAATCATAACCACAGCAGTTAGTTTTCCATAATTTTAGGACTGAATATTCCTTCTATACAGAAGTTAGTCCCCAAGAAAGTTCTAGTTACTTGGTATAACAATTCATTGGTAGATTAGTTTTCAAATTTGAGTTCTGAAAATATGGCTACAACATATGAGCATGTTAGAGTTAATGATAAATACCAGTCCACATCTTTTTTCTGATGGATAAAACACTTTTTTTCTTTTTAATTTAAATTCACTTAGCCAACATATAGTACATCATTCGTTTTTGATGTAGTGTTCAATGATTCATAAGTAAAGGGATAGAAAGAGACTTTGCCTGCTCATGGAAAGCAGGATAAGCAAGGATAGCTATACTTATGTCAGACAAAATAGACAAAAAGCCAAAAAGTGTAAAAGAGACAAAGAAGGTCATTATACAGTGATGAAAGACTCAATTCATCAAGAAAATATAACAGTTGTAAATAGGCACACCCAACATGGGAGAGCCAAAATATATAAAGCAAATATTAACAGATTTGAAGAGATAAAAATAGAGCAAAACTAGTAGAGACTTCAAGGCCTCACTTTCAACAACGGATGGATTATCTAAATATAAAATCAATAAGGTAATATTGGACCTAAACTACACATCAGATGAGATGAACCCAACAGACATACAGAACATTCTGTCTGACAGAACAGAATATACATTCTTCTCAGTCTCATGCAGAACCTTTTCCAGGATAGATCACACGTTAGACCTCAAAACATGTCTTAATATACTTAAGATGAATGAAATCATGTTATGGATGATTTCCAACCAGAAATCAGTTACAAGAAGAAAACGGAATTTCTCAAAAATACGGTGATTAAACACTTTTTGAACACCAATAGGTTAAAGACAAAATCAAAAGGGAAGTAAAAAGCATCTTAAAAAATTGAAAATGGAGACATAAAATACCAAAGTATCTGGGATAGAGCTAAAGGAACTTTAAGGGAAGTTCATTGCATCAAACACCTACATTAGAAAAAAAAGAGATCTCCCCCAAAAAACTTTACACCTCAAGGAACTACAAAACAAAAACAAAAACAAAACAAACAAACAAAAACAAATGCCCACTACCAGGTGCTTTCATTGGTGCCAGTATTACCCTGATACCAGAGTCAGAAAAAGACGCTCCAAGAAAAGAAAACTAAGGGCAACATCCTCAATGAATATGGATACAAAAATCCTCAAAAAAGAATTATCAAATTGAATTCACTAGTACAGGAGAAAGATCATGCACTATAATCGAGTGGAATTTATCCCTGGGGTAAAAGGATGAGTCAACATATGCGAATCAGTGAGTGTGATATACCACATGAAGAAAATGAAGAATAAAAATCATATGATCATCTCATAAATGCATAGAAAGCTTTTGACAAAATTTAGCATCCTTTCACGATAAAAAAAAATACTGAACAAATTAAGTATGGATAGAATGTATCTCAACATGATAAAACTAATTTATGACAAGCTCACAGCTGACATTAGACTCAATAGTACAAAGCTGTAAGCTTTCCCCTAAATACAGGAATAAGACAAGGATGCCTGACCCTTCTTACCACTTTTTTAAGCTTATTACAGGTGTCCTAACCAGAGCATTTAGGCAAGAAATATAAATAAATAAAATGTATCTAAATTAGAAAGAAAGAAGTAAAGTTGTCTGTGTTTGCAGATGACATGATGTTATATACAGAAACATTAAAGATGCCACCAAAAACTTTAGAGCTAAAAAAATGAATTCAGTAAAGTCTCAGGATACAAAATCAATATACAAAATCAGCCATATTTTATACACTAACCATGAACTATCAGACAGAGAAATTTTAAAAAATAATCCCATTCACAATTGCAACAAAAAGAATAAAATATTTAGGAATAAATTTAACCAATGAGGTGAAAGATCTATACACTAAAAGTTAAAATGTTAAGAAAAGA
Organism: Ailurus styani; assembly: GCA_002007465.1. Lineage (NCBI taxonomy): Eukaryota > Metazoa > Chordata > Mammalia > Carnivora > Ailuridae > Ailurus > Ailurus styani. The sequence continues at coordinate 18,294 of LNAC01001636.1, forward strand.
AATTGAAGAAAGCACAAATAAATGGAAACATAGTGAATTATCAAATTGAACTCACTAGTACATGAGAAAGATCATGCACCATAATCAAGTGGGATTTATCCCTGGGGTAAGAGGATGGTTCAACGTATGCAAATCAGTGAGTGTGATACACCACATGAAGAAAATGAAGAATAAAAATCGTATGATCATCTCATAAATGCATAGAAAGCCTTTGACAAAATTTCACCAACTGGCGAGATTAAAATTGTTAAAATGTCCATACTGCCCAAAGTGAGCTACATATTCAGTGTACTCCTTATCAAAATCCTAGTGATATTTTTCACAGGAAAAAAAAAATTCTAGAATTTATATAGAGGCAGAAAATATCCCAACTAGCCAAAGAAATCTTTCTTTCTTCAAATTCAAAGAAGAACAAATCTGCACAGATCACAATTTTCTATTTCCAACCATATTACAAAGCTATAGTAATCAGAATAGCATAGTTCTCACATGAAAACAGACACATAGATCAATAGAAAAGAAGAGATTCAGAAATAAGCTCATGCATGTATAGACAACAATTTTTGATAAAAGTGTCAAGAATTCTAAGTGGAAATGGGAAAGTTTCCTTAATAAATGGTTTTGGAAAAACTGGATACATGCCCCCCCCCCAAAAAAAAAGAGAGAGAGAAAAGAAAGAAAGGAAAGAAAAGAAAAGAAAAGTAAAGAAAAAAGAAACTGGACACATATCTTCCACTATACACAAAAATCAACTCAAAATGGGTTAAATTCCTGAATATAGACCTGAAACTGTAAACCTCCTCAAAGAAAACATAGGGACTAAACTCTTTGACACTAACCTTGGAATTGATTTTTTCGATTTGACACAAAATTCAAAGGTAAAAAAAAGCAAAAATAGATAGGACTACATCAAACTAAAATGTTTCTACCCAGCAAAGGAAACCATCGGCAAAATGAAAGTGAACTTACCACATGGGAAAAAGAAATATATTTGCAAACCACATATTCAATAAGTGGTTAATATACTAAATGTATAAGGAATTCATACAACCCGCTGGCAAAAATAAATAAATAAATAGCCCACTTAAAAAATTGACAAGGACTTGATTTGATGCAGATGGCAAACAGGTACCCGAAGAGCTGCTCATCATCCCTCAAGAAGGAAATGCAAATCGAAACCAGGATCTGATATCAACTCTCACCTGTTAGGATGGCGTTATGAAAAAGATAAGAGATAACAAATGTTGAGGAGGACATGGCGAAAAGGGAATCTGCCTGCACTGTTAGTGGGAACGTAAACTGGTATGGCCACTCTGGAAAACAGTATGGAATTCCTCAATCAATTAAAAATAGAAGTACTATGGGACCCAACAATCCTGCTTCCATGTATATATCGGAAGGAAATGAAATCACTATCTCGAAGAGCTATCTGAACTGCCATTTTATGCAACATTATTCACAATAGCCAAGGTATGGAAACAAAGTGTCAGTCAATGCATGAATGGATAAGAAAATTATGTACATATATATAATATATAGAAATATAGAATATTTCTATATTCTATAGATAGAATTCTATAAATAGAATTCTATCTATAGAATATAATTCTATAAATTCTATAGAAATATAGAAATACAGAAAAATATAGAAAAACATATAAAATATAGAAAAAATATAGAAATATATAGAAATACAGAAAAAAATATAGAAATATAGGAAAAATATAGAATATAGAAAAATATATTGACATAATAAAATATTAAATAATAAATAAAAAATGTAAAATAAAAATAAATAAAAAATGTAAAATAAAAATTAAATATTAAATCAGATAATAAATTCTATTTTATATATTTTATAGAATATTATTCAGCCTTGAGAAAGAAAATAATCCTGTCATTTGCAGTAACATAGATGAAACTGAAGGCCATTATACTAAATGAAATATGTCCTAAAAAGAAAACCAAATACATGATATCACTTCTGTGTGGAGTCTAAATAAGAGTCTAACTCAAAGAAACAGAGTAGAGGGGCACTTGGGTGGGTCAGTTGGTCGAGCATCTGACTCTCGGTTTCAGCTCAGGTCGCGGTCTCAGGGTCATGGGATCAAGCATGGAGCCTGCTGAAGTTTCTTTCCTTCTTCTTCTCTCTCCCGCTCTGCTCCTTCCTCTGCTCATGCTCTCAATCTCTCTCTCTCTCTCTAAAATAAATTAATAAAATCTTACAAAATAAAAAAAGAAGAAGAAGAAAGAAACAGAGAGTAGAATAGTGGTTCTGAGTTTGGGGCTGGAGGAAATAGGGAGATACTGGTAAAAGGGTACAAACTCTCAGTTATAATATGAATGAGGTCTGAGGATAATGTATAACAGGGTGAATAAAGTTGACAATACTGTATTTTATTTTATTTTAATTTATTATTATTATTATTATGTAGAGAGAAAGAGAGTGTGAGGAGGGGTGGGAGTGGCAGTGTGTGAGGGAGAGAAAGAACCTTCAGGATCTTCCGGCCCAGCGTGGAGCCAGATGAGGGCTTTGATCTCACACCCCTGAGATCGTGACCTGAGCTGAAATCAAGAGTTGGAAGATTAACTGACTGAGTCACCCAGGAGCCCAATACCATATTTTACAAGTAAAATTTGTTAAGAGAGTAGAACTTAAGTGTTCCCACAAAAAAGAAAAACAAACAAACAAACAAAAAACAGGTGAATAGGTGATGGGTGTGTTAATCAACTTGATGGAACAAATCCTTCTGCAATGTATGCATATATTAAATCATCAGGCTGTATGCTTTAAGTATATAACAATTTTTTCAATTATACCTGGATAAAATTGAAAAAAAGAAAATGATGACTCATTGACTGGGCAATTTCCTTCTTCTATCATCCGGTAAACAACAGGAAGACGAGGAGATTGTCGCCATGTACGTTCCAGACAGCCTAGTAGGTCAAGTGTCCTGAGAGTGTTAAATTTGGGAAGAATCGTACTTTGGACTGTCTTTATTACTTTGAATGAAAATGATTTTAATTTTGGAAATTCTCGTCAAAGCTACAAAAATCAATTTAACTGCCTACTGTAGAACCTGTTAAGAGTGTGGAAGTAGCCTTTACAGTGACAGAGAAATATCCAACAGTTATTAAATCCAGACAGAAAATTTCCTATGAAATTAAACGTTCTTTCAGTCTCCTTTGTGTGCACGTGTGCTCACATTAACACACACATATACACACGACTACCTGGAGAACACAGAAGTTCATCAGATGTCACACAAATACTCTACGATGATAAGAATTTGGTAGTGTTCACTTCCGTTCTTAAAAGATGAAAAAGGTGAAGAAACTAAAATCAGTGACTTTCTTTGGACTCAGAGGGAACTGAAGTTTCAGAGTAAATCAAAATGATAAAATCTAGAAGAAATGGAGGAATATAAGGAGGCCCAGAGTAACTTGCCTGGAGCACAAGTCTCTACCCATAAACTGATAAGAACACTGAAATAACCATTTGGCAAAGTCCTAGAGGCTGAGTTTAGACCAGTCTGAGAGTAAGAAACTTCTAGGGGGCTTCAGTCCAATGGACAACAACATATTTATGGGTTTTACCTCCAGGACACTCACTAGGTTCTCACATTAAAGAGTCAGTAAAAATTTACTCATGTCTTTGGCAGGGAGAGAAGATAACTATTTTGAATTATGCTCAGTACATTCTCCAAACAAAGGCCTACTCTCCAGTGAAAAATACTTTGCCACAACCATAGCTCATGTAGTCAGAAGGGAAATTTCCAATTCTAGCTCCCTGAACTTTCCTGAGTCACTCAAGGGTAAGAAAGATTTATGAAGGTCACATTGTGAGAACACAGGCTTACTCAAAGACCAAGAACCAACCACGTATTAACTGTGGTGTAGTAACGGGGGGGCTACTGCTAAGAGACCCAGACATTACTTAAGAAGGAGTTCTTAGGGTGCCTGGGTGGCTCAGTGGGTTAAAGCCTCTGCCTTCAGCTCAGGTCATGATCTCAGGGTCCTGGGATCGAGGCCCACATCGGGCTCTCTGCTTAGCAGGGAGCCTGCTTCCTCCTCTCTCTCTGCCTGCCTCTCTGCCTACTTGTGATCTCTCTCTCTGTGTCAAATACATAAATAAAATCTTAAAAAAAAAAAGAAGGAGTTCTTAGGGAAATCTAAAGAAAACAAGGAAAACAGAAATAAACTCACTTAAGGAATTTGAAGCCTCTGGCCCCAAAAGCTACAGCAAATGCTAAAGTCACCCAATTTTCCACCAGATTATTATAAAATCTCATACTAAAGACCTATTTATTTCAGTTCCTTTTATCCAATACAGTATACCTAGATTTTGATTTAAAAATAAAATGACAAGTTTTACTAAAAGGAAAGAAAAGCAGTCTGAAGAGACAAAGCATGCATCAGAGCAAAATTACATAGGGTGTTGATTTCTATAGCACCAGGAAGCTACAATAACTGTGAATAATATCTCAAAAATACAAAGGTAAAAGTAGACAACATGCAAGAACAGATATGTAAGGTAAATAGATATATGGAAATTCTTCTAGAGAGTCAAAACAGGCTCCCGGCTGACTCAGTCTGAGCACACAGCTCTTGATGTAGGGGTCATGAGTTTGAACCTCATGTTGGGTGTAGAGAATCAAAAGAAACCTGACAGAAAACAAAAACAGTGTAGCAGAAATGAAGAGTGTATTTGGTCCAGAAAAGAAACTATGAACTGGAATATATGACAAAGAAAGTTACCAAACTAGAATAAATGAAGGAAAAAATTTAAAAAAAAAAAACAGATTATTGGACAATTGCAGCCAATTACAAATAGTGTAAGATATTAATACTTGGAATATCAGAAAAAGAAGAGACAACAAAGCAGAAATATCTGATAGAATAATGGCTAAGAACTTTGGAAAGTTAATGACAGATATCAACCTATAGAATCAGGTAGCCCAGAAAATATGAAACAAGGAAGACACCCTATACTCAACACCTGGGAAGGTCATAATTAAACTTCAGAGAAACAAAGACAAAGAGAAAATCTTGAAAAACATCAGTTTGCAGGGGTGTAGGGGGAGATCTTACCTAAGGAGGAAGAAGGATGCGAATTACAGCAGACTTCTCATCCAAAAGCATGCCAGTGGGAACCAAGTGGAGTGAAATATTAAAAAACATATTAAAAAATATTTGTTAATTAATACTAACAAAACAAAAAAACCCTCACCATCAGAAAGTTCTACAATCAGGGGCANAGTGAAATATTAAAAAACATATTAAAAAATATTTGTTAATTAATACTAACAAAACAAAAAAAACCTCACCATCAGAAAGTTCTACAATCAGGGGCACCTGGGTGGCTCAGTGGGTTAAAGCCTCTGCCTTCAGGTCAGGTCATGATCTCAGGGTCCTGGGATCGGGCCCCGCATCGGGCTCTCTGCTCAGCGGGGAGTCTGCTTCCTCCTCTCTCTCTGCCTGCCTCTCTGCCTACTTGTGATCTCTCCCTCTGTCAAATAAATAAATAAAATCTTAAAAAAAAAAAGAAAAAATTCTACAATCAGTGAAATTATCTTTCTAAACTAGGGGAGGAATAAAATATTTCTCAGCAAACAAAAAACTAAGGGGAATCATAATCAGCAGGCCAGACCCATGGGAAAGAGTAGAAATTTTTCAGAAGGAAAATGAAAAAGGTCAGAACCTTGGATGTATATGAAAGAAAGAAAGAAAGAAAGAAAGAAAGAAAGAAAGAAAGAAAGAAAGAAAAGAAGAGAAAAGAAAAGAAAAAAGAAAAAAAGAAAAGAAAAAAAAAGGAAAGGAAAGGAAAGAAAGGAAGAAAGAAAATGTTTTGGAGAAGTAAGACATGATGGTAAAATAAAACATTTTATTTTTCATATCCAGTTGATCTAAGAGATGTTTATTCAAAGTAATAATAATAGTAGATTGTGTGATCAATGCTTATGAATAAGGGGAATAAATGATAGTAACTAGTAAGAGACAGGATAGAGGAATTTGGAACACTCTTTAACAATGCACCCATATTACCTGTCAATTGTTATAGTGGTTTTTGAACGAAGACACAGATCAGTTGTCAATATATATTTGCAAAGTCTATGGAAACTACTAGAACAATTAAAAAGAATAGTTTCTGTCAGAGCAAGGAAAGTTAACAGTGATAAAGAGGACCATTACATAATGATAAAGGGGTCATAATCCAAGAATGTCTTTTTTTTTTCTGAAGATTTTATTTATTTATTTGAGAGAGACTGAGTGAGCGAGAGAGAGAGAGAACAAGCAAGGAGGAGAGGCAGAGGGAGAGGAAGAAGCAGACTCCCTGCTGAGCAGGAAATCCATGCGGAACTTGATCCCAGGACCCCTGGATCATGACCTGAGTTGAAGGCAGATGCTTAACCCACTGAGCCAACCAGGCATCCCTCCAAGAATGTCTTCACTGAACTTAATGTGTATGCACCTAAGGACAGAACATCAACAGATGTGAGACTAAAAGTAGTAGAACCCCAAGGAGAAACAGATGAACACACTATCACGCTAGGGGACTTTCCACTCTCTATCAGCAGTGGGCAGATCAAGCAGGCAGAAGATCAGAAGGCCATGTTGAACTCCATACCACTGTCAACCAACTGAAGAAGATCTCATCCACCAAGAACAGATTGCACATTGTTCTCATCTGCATACACAATATTCAACAAGAGGAATTGTTGAATTCTGAGCCCTAAAACACATTCTGGACCCTAAACACACTTCAGCAAATGTAAAGGAGAAGAAATCATAAAGTGTCTGATCTTGGACAATAACAGAATTAAAGCAGAAAGATAGATGGAACATCCTGAAATAATTGGAGATTAAAGAACACATTTCCAAAGAAGACTCGAGTCAAAGAAGAAATCTTAAGAGAAACTTAAAAAAAAAACCTTTTGAAATAAGTGAATGTGAAAATACAAAAGCAGTACTTGGAGGGAAATTCATATCAAAGAAATGCATGTGTTAGATAAAAATGAAGATCTGAAATCCATACTCTAAGCTACTTTAGGAATTTGAGAACAAAAAACAAGTTTTCAAGTCCATATTTTTTATTCAGTTCTTCTTTCTAGTTTCTATTTATTGATCTATTTATTTATTTATTTTTGAGAGAGAGAGAAAGAGCATGAATGAGGGGGAGGGCGGGGAGAGGCAGAGGGAGAGGAAGAACCTTAAGCAGGTTCCATACCCAACATGGAGCCCAGTGTGGGGCTTGATCTCTCAGCCCTGAGATGGTAACCTGAGCAGAAACCAAGAGTCAGACACTTAACCAACAGAGTCACCCAGGCGCCCCTGAATCTTCTAGTTGTTTTCTGAGAGGACCTAATTCCCCCTCTCTCTCTCTCTCTCTCTCTCCTTTTTTTTNCTCTCTCTCTCTCTCTCTCTCTCTCTCTCTCTCTCTCTCTTTTTTTTTTTTCATTTGTTTCAAGGGCATTGGCAACTGCTCACCGAAGCATTTTGATTACGGCTGTTTTAAATTCACTGTCAGATAGTTCTAACATCCTCATCATTTCCGTGTTGGATTCTATTGTCTTTTTTTTATTCTTCTTGACATCTTCCTGGTTCTTGGTAGATGAGAGAGTTTCTGCTAAAACCTGGAAAGTGCTGCATTCCATTTTGAGGCTCTGGGTAGTACTGATATGTCCAGGTTTAGGGGGCTTCTCTGATACCCCTCTGCCCTGCCCTCGCCCCTTGCCCAGTCTAGATTCCCCACACAGCCTTCTTGGGCACCAAGGAAGGGGGTCCCCATTACTGCTGGGGAGGGGTGAGTGTCCCAGCTCCACACACTGTCTCTGCAGACCCTGGGGTGCCTCATCATGCTGGTGACTTTCTTGACTAGCCACTTGACCCTCTCCAACACCACCCCAGCAGGGAGGGAGAGGCACGTGGTCATAATGCTGGGTTTAGGTAGAATTCCAGGCCTTCCCATGCGTCTCCACTGACACTGCGGGGGTGGGAGGGACCTCATTACTGTAGGCTGGCGGGGATGAACATCATCTTCTGCGTCACCAGTTCAGGAGGGATTTGGGATGCTTCCGAAGGTAGCTTCGAGAGGGTTTCACTCTAGGCTGCCTACTCAGCCCTGGTGTGTGGGGGTGCAGGTGGGAGGGCACCTGTGAGGTTGGCTGGGGTAGAGTCGTTGCTCTCTGAATGTTGTCTGTCTTCCTCAGCTGCCCCTTTCCAGGTCCTTCGGTGAGAAAGAGCAGGCTTCTGTGGGGGCTTGTCACGTGTACACCCATTGACGGTTCCAAGCGGCTGGTCCCTTCAGTTCCATATTTGAGGCAAAACAGAAACCCGAGGCCACCCACCTCTGCACTGTTCTTTGGAACCCATGGGCCCTGGCAAGCCTGCCTTTTCTGTTCCTTGTAAGATCTTGTAATGTTTGTTTTATCTGTATTGTGCAAGGATTGTACTTGTGTTTAGCAGGAACCAGAAGACAAACATGTCTATTCCAAAAATCAGGAAGCAGAAGTCCTCCTCTGATTTTTACCCCTCTAAATTTTTATTTTTTTAAATTCAAATTTTATTTTTTTAAGGATTTTACTTATTTGGCAGAAGGAGAGGAAGAGCACAAGCAGGGGAGCAGCAGGCAGAGGCAGAGGGAGAAGCAGTCTCCCCGGCAGGGAGCCCGATGCGGGGCTCGATCCCAGGACCCTGACATCATGACCTGAGCCGAAGGCAGAGGCTTAATGACTGAGCCGCCCAGGCGCCCCTCCTCTAAATTTTTAAACATCATGCCCTAATGTAGTGAAGTCCTGTGTGTTATGGGAAAGTTTTGTGATTTAAAAGCTTAATGCCCAGAACTGTTTGTTTTAATTGTGAGAAAAGCCTGAGTCCATTTTTAAAAAAGATTTTATTTGCTTATTTATTTGTTTGTTTGTTTGTTTAAGAAAGAGAGTGTGCAAACAGGGGGAGGAGACAAGCAGACGCTGTGCTGAGCACACAGCCCCACGAGGGGCTTGATCCCACCATCCTGAGGTCAGGACAGGAGCCAAAATCAAGAGTCAGCACGTGAAACAACTCAGGCACCCACGTACACCACCTGAGTAGTTTCTTGAACATATTATAATTTATGTTAAATCTGGCAGAACTTGCTGAAAATAGTATTTAGTGAACTAATTCAAAACTTAAAATGATGATGAAGGGTGCCTGAGTGGCTCAGTGGGTTAAGCGTCTGACTCTTGATCTTAGCTCAGGCCTTCATCTCAAGGTCGTGGTGTGTTCAAACCCCGTGTTGGGCTCCACACCGTGCATGGAACCTACTTAAAAATAAAATAGAGCAATATTAATGTTGAAAAGTGACGACTGATATCTAGACACATATGCTGGAAGGCAATGCAACTGGAACCAGAGTTCTGTTTTCAGTATCCAGGTAAAAGTGAAGATAAAATTCCTGTCGTTGGGGCACCTGGGTGGCTCAGTGGGTTAAAGCCTCTGCTTTCGGCTCAGGTCATGATCTCAGGGTCCTGGGATCGAGGCCTGCATCGGGCTCTCTGCTCAGCAGGGAGCCTGCTTCCCCCTCTCTCTCTCTGCCTGCCTCTCTGCCTCCTTGTGATCTCTCTCCCTCTGTGAAATAAATAAATAAAATCTTTAAAAAAGAAAATTCCTGTCGTTGAAACTACAAGGCATTAAAATTGAAATTTGTAAAAATTTGCAGACTCAAATAAGAAAGGGTTAAATACACCATCGATTATCATCTAGTAGATAGGAAATGTGAAGGAGGTTTCTTAACACGACCCCCAACTTTCAGGGAAAACAAAACTTAACGTTATTATTTTGGAGCAAAAACATTTTTTTTTCCAATAGGACATCACTTCATTCCTCGTAAACAGTGAATCATGATGGAGGTTTGCTGATTTTTCGGATTGGCTCAGTGTGAAATATCTCAGGTCTTGGAATTGAATTGCATTCAGTGTATGTGCTGATGGTGTGTCTGCTCCTCTGAAGCTAAGCCTTGGACGGGTCCTTGGGACCCACTCTTGCCTGCGCCCCCAGAGGCTGGGCGCTGCCCCTCCCCCTGCAGCAGGCAGCTTCCTTCTGAATCAGGGTCTCTCTGATACCTTGGCAAACTGCTTTTTGTATTTTTGCTTTAAACATGTGTCCGTTTTGGCTCAATTCCCATTTGGCTACTTAACACTTCTTCAAAAGTGTGAGATGACCAGGTTTGCCCCTAAGTGCCCCGAAGCGGAGATGCCTTCTAGTAGTCCTACAGAAACTTTCTTATAAATGTCACTTTAGTGTCACTGATTCTCCTGACTTTGTCTTTTTCGTTTTATAGTGAACATAGCCATAGACAAGACCATGTGAATTTCCAAAGGGCATTAGCTAAATTAGCCTGGACTCTGCGTGCCTCTCTGTGGCTGCGAAGTTTCATTTTGCTCCTAGTTGAGCTGTTGGCAGCACGAACAATGCATTAAACATTAACAAATGAGTGTGATTTATCCTGACCCTGCAGTGATGGGACTCAAATGATGAATGACATCCTTCTTCTCCTGCGCCCACCCGTGGGGAAGCTACTTTTACCCATTCTGCCACACCGCACAGTCAGCACAGTGTTTTTCCTAACTTCGTAGTCAGCCTGCAAAGCAGGGTGAGCTTCTGTGTGTGGCAGCAGGGGTGGTACTGGAGTCAGCGTGGCNGGGGGGGGTTGGGGGTTGGGGGTGGGGGTTCTCCTTGAAAGCCAGAGCCTCGCTTATTTCTGACAGTCTGTGCCTGACGCAGCATCGAACCCTCACTGGGCACAAAGCAGGCCGGTTGTATAAAGTACGCCACTGACCAGCCATCCTGCTGTCTACAACACATGCTGGGAAGGGGACCAAGGACATCATAAGTGTGTGAATGGAAGGGGATTGAATGGAAATATCCTATGTGTCCCGGGAAACAAGCTAAACCCAAACAAAACAGCTATCAATTAGCTGATTTTTCTATTGAGCTTTGCAACTCGAAATGAACACTTTATTATTGTCATTTACAGCTGATTTTACTTTAATCACAGTGTAATTGTTTTCAGAGTATATACCAAAATTTTATAGCTTATTCTGGGACTAAAAAAGTAGGTAGATTTCATATCCATTTACGAAATTCTGTGTAGGCAACTTCAATACGAAATGCTGCTATGTGTTTTAAAATAAAAGTGAAAAATGGAGTGCCTGGGTGGCTCAGTTTGTTGACCACCCCACTCTTGATTTCAGCTCAGGTCCTGATCTCAGGAATGGTGAGTTCGAGCGCCATGTCGGGCATCACACTCAGTGCAGAGTCTGCTTGAGTTTCTCTCTTCCTCTCCCTCTGCTCCTTCCAGCCCCTGCTCTCTCTCTCAAATAAATAAATAAATCTTTTAAAAAATGATAAAATAAAAGTAAAAATGTATAGATTTCAAATACATGATATATTTCATGTATCTTCCTCTACACTAATCATTAACATGCTACATTTTTTAGTGACGTGTGAATGTTTAATATAGAATCAGTAGACAATTGAGTTTCATAGCACTGAGGATGTCAGTTAGCAACAGTCTGCTTCAATGTTGCCCATGCCCCTAGTCTTACAAAGAATGGAGGTTAAGAAGTTGATTGACTAGCTAGGCATAGGCTTGAACACTGCGCTATGGTCTGCATGTGTCCCCCCAAAGTCACAAGGTTGAAATTCTATGCCCGATGTTGTGGTGATATTAGGAAATGGGGCCTTTGGGTGGCGGTTAGTTCAGGAAGGTAAAGCCCTCATGTGGGATTAGTGCCCTAAAGAAATCCCTCACCCCTTCCAACACATGGGGATACAGCAAGAAGTTGCCAGTCTATGTCCAAAAGAGGGCCTTCAAGAACCCAACCATACTGGTACCTTGATCTTGGACTTCCAGATCCACGCTGTCAGAAATATATATTTGCTGTTCAGAAGTTCTCTAAGGTGAATACACACTGCTATGCTGGGGTGGAGGGCAGGGAAGGTTTGGAAAGGAATCCATTTTCATACTTATAATTTGCATTATGTTTATTACCATGAAAAGCATTTCATTGAAGCCAGATCCATGTATAGGGAAAGCCTACAGATCAGGGAATCCTGTGAACATGTAAGGATCTGAAAGTCCTACTAAGAGACCTAAAAACTTTCTGGAATTGCCACTGATTTTCTTGCGCAAAGAAAACATTCATGGGCTGTGGGGTAGAAATTAAGGTCATCTGGGGGTAACTCAAACCCCACTTCTCTTTGTCTGTCTTGCCCTGATCTTCCACAAACTCATGTATTTATTCAAATAGCTCATCTTGTGCACAGGAACAAATGAATCTTTTCAGAAGTTGGAAAAAAAAATAATGTTGGTGTTTATAATCGCAGAAACTCTGGAAAGGTGATGATAGTCACCAATAATGTATTGTGTGACTAAAATTGGCTAAGATGACAGACCTTAAGTATGATCTGCTCACTATACTCACACACAAATAGTGAGTAGATGGATAATCAAATGGATTATGGCGATTGTTTCATAATGTATATGCCTATCAAAACATCAGGCCATACCTTAAATAAAAACAATATTAAAATGTCAATGTCATTCCAATCAGGCTGTTAATAAAATCCATTTTCTATCAGGCTCTGACTAATTTCCCTGCGGACTTTCATTCTCGAACCCAACTAAGCTGAATTCTTCCAAGTTCTCAACCCGAGGCTCAGTTCCCAAGCCAGTATTAATGGAAGAAATGTGTGCAGGTGTCTCCCTCACCCCTCCACTCTGGGGAACTCAGAACCTGCTCACACTTCTCAGCTGCAGACCTGGCTTCTTCTCTCTTACTCAGCACAGACTTGTGTATAGTATCTACAATGCCACAGATTCAGGTTTCCCTGGACATGCTTGATGATGAAGGTTCCGCTTCTATGATAGCCCCCAAGCTGCTTCCTCTCCCACAAAATCACTGTTCTACTACTTCCTGGCTTTGCAATCTTTACAAGCCACAAATATCCACAAAATGGGAGTGAGGTCCTAAACATTCAGAATCATCATAATAATTCCAGGTCCATCAACATCTCTAGATAAGGCTTTGCTGGTTTCAGATACTTCACCTATAAATGGTTATAAACACCTCTATCCCCAAGGCAAGAAGTGTGAACATTCGAGTCCCCTGCAGAGGGGATTGACTTGATTCGAATGTGTGTGTTTCAAGTTAGTCTACTTTCCAAGGACTTGCTCTTGTTAGCATCCCCATAGAGGCAGAAAAACATAAAACTTAGACGCGGACCATCTGGAGACAGCCTTCTTGGTTTTGTATTATGGGTCGGCTTGGGAAAATTTAATTATGCTACACTGTCTTTTTTCATTTATTGAAATTTTTATTGAGATAATTATAGATTCACATGAAATTATAAGAAGGAAAATAGAGAGATTCCTTGTACATGTAACCAGTTTCCGCCAACAGGAACTATTTTACAAAAGTGTGGTAACAAGATCACAATCATGGAACCAGGTTTTTGTGTCCACTGCGTCATGAAGGTACCAAACAGATTCATCACAACACGGATTCCGCGTGCCCGCCCTTGATAACACCATACCCCTCTTCCGCCTCGTTCCTCTTCCTATCACTTGAGGAACACTAATCTGTTCCCATTTCCAAAATGTTACTGTTTTTAAAATGCTGTAATCATGCAATATGTAACCTTTGGGGACTGTCTTCTTTCGGTCAGCATTATTCCCCGGAGACTTGTCCAAGCTGTTGCGTGTATTCTGTTTGTTCCTGTTAACTGCCGAGTAGATTCCCATAGTTGGTTTGTACCAATGTCTGATTAACCATTCAACCATCGAAGGACATTTGGGCTGTTTCCATTATTGAGCTATTACAAATAAAATGACTATGAACATGCATGTATGGGTTTTTGTGTGAACATAAGATTTCATTTATCTGGGACAAATGCCCAGAAATGCAGTCTCCAGGTTGTGCCATCTGGTAATTACATACATAAATTTATAAGAAACTGCCTGTCTTTTCCAGATTGGCTACACCATTTTACTCTTCCAGCAGCAATATATGGATGAAAGAATTTCTCAGCATCCTTACCAGAATTTGACTTTTTTTTTTAATTTTAGTAATTCTGATAGGTATGTAGTGATTATCTCATTGTGGGTTTTTTTTTTAGATTTATTAATTTGACAGAGAAAACCACAGCGAGAGAGGGAACACAAGTAGGAGGAGTGGGAGAGGGAGAAAAAGGCTTCCCCCCCGAGCAAGGAGCCAACTAGGGGCTTGATCCCAGGACCTCGGATCATGACCTGAGCTGAAGGCAGAAGCTTAATGACTGAGCCACCCAGGCACTCCTCATTGTGGTTTTAATTTACATTTCCCTTATAGCTCATCATGAAGACCATCTTCTCCTACGCTTATTTGCCATTGTATATCCTCCCATTTTCCAATTGTTTGTATTCTTCTTGTTGGGTGAGAGTGCTATTTATATATGAGCTCTTTCATAAAAATATGATTCGGGAAAAAAATCTCTGTTTGTAATTTGACTTGATATCCTCTTAACCAAGTCTTTTGTGGACCACAGTTTTTAAGTATGGTGAAGTCCAGTTTATATTTTTTATTTTTTAATGTCTTTGCCTAGGTAAAGAGACTTCTCTCTTATGCTTTTTCCTAAAAACTTAATAATTTTACATATTATGTAAGTTTATGGTTCACTTTAGGTTAATTTTTATGTAAGTTGTGAGGTTTATGTCAAAAATTCATTTTATTTTTGGTGCACCTGGTTGGCTCATTTGGTTAAGCAGCTGCCTTTGGCTCAGGTCATGATCCCAGGGTCCTGGGATCCAGTCCCGCATTGGGCTCCTTGCTGGGCAGGGAGCCTGCGTCTCCCTCTGCCACTCTGCCTGCTTGTGCTCTCTCTCTCTCTGACAAATAAATAAATAAAATCTAAAAAAAAAAAGAATTCTTATTTAAAAAATTCATTTTTATTTGCACAGGAATTTCCAAATGTTACAACACCACTTGTTGAAAGACTACCTTCCTTCGTTAAATTCTTTTGTTTCTCTATCAAAAATTAGTAGGCCATATTTATGAAAGTTTATTCCTGCATCTTCTGTTCTTCTCCATTGATCTGTCTATCCCTCTATTAATGCCACAGTGTCTTGTTACGACAGCCACGTCGAGTAAGCCTTGATATTGGATAGAGTAATGCTGCCCATTTTATGTTTGTCTAACTCTTAGTTATTTTAGTTCCTTTCCTTTCCATACAAATTATAGAATAACCTTGACTATGTCCATGAGAAGTTTTGTGGAATTGTGATATGAAATCCATAGCTCAATTTAGGGAGAATTAATTTTCGCTATGTTGAAGTCTCCAACCCGAAAAACACTGTGTCCCCATTTATTTGTGTCTCCTTTGATTTCTTTCTTCAGCATTTTGTAGCTTTTAGTATACATATTCTTTACATGTTTTATTAATTTCATACCTAAATATTTCATTAACTTCGGGGTGATTGGGGATACTGTCATGTAGTTACAATTGGTTTCCACATTAGCAAATGGAAATATAGTTCATTTTTGTGTGTGTTGATATTTTGGGGGGGTTGTCTTTTTATTCTTGTAATTCTTTGCATTTTTTTTTTATTATTTGCCCCAGGGGTACAGGTCTGTGAATCATCAGGCTTACACCTTTCACAGCACTCACCAAAGCACAAACCCTCCCCAATGTCCATAACCCATCCACCCTATCCCTACCCTCCCACCCCCCAGTAACCCTCAGTTTGTTTTGTGAGATTAGGAGTCTCTTATGGTTTGTCTCCTTCCCCATCCCATCTTGTTTCATTATTTTTCCCTCCCTACCCCCCACGACCCCCTGCCCTGCCCCTCAAGTTCCTCATATCAGAGAGGTCATATGATAATTGTCTTTCTCTGATTGACATATTTCGCTCAGCATAATACCCTCTAGTTCCATTCTGTGTGTGTTGATCTTGGTAGTTTTAGGAGGTTTTTGTTGTTGTTGTTGTTTGTTTTTTTTTGTAGAGTCCCTGAAATGTTCTACGTTGTTTTCTGCTCTTAGGAACAGTTTTAGTTATTCTTTCCAATCTGTATCTTTTTTTTTTCTCCCTTTTCTTAATCCAGAAGCTTGAATTTGCTGTAGTCTGTTGAAGTAGAATGGCGAGACTCACCATCATTGCCTTGTTCCTCAGCTTATTAGGAAATCATTCAGTATTTGATCATTAGGTATGGCAATAGACTTATGTCTTTCATAAATCACCTTATCAGGCGGAAGCAATTTCTCCCTATTTTCCTCTAACTAGCTGAGAGGTTTTTTTGTTTGTTTTTTAAAGATTTTATATATTTATTTTAGAGAGTAGAGAGAGAGCAGGCAAGCGAGCAGGGTGAGGAGCAGAGGGGGAGGGAGAGGGAGAAGGAGAGGGAAAGAAGATCTGAGGTGGACTCCTTGCTCATCATGGAGCCTGACTTGGAGCTCAATCTCACAACCATGAGATCATAACATGAGCTAAACCAAGAATTGGAGGTTTAACTGATGAAGCCACCCATGAGCCCCTAGCTTAGAGTTTTTATCATGAATAGGTGTTGGATTTTGTCAAATGTTTTTCTGTACAAATAGTATGATCATAGGAGTTTCCTTTTTTAACCTGTTGATAAGGAAAATGACATTGATTGGCTTTTAAGTGTTAGACCAGCCATGAATACCTGGAACAAAGCCCATTTTGTCATTGTGTACACATGTATATATTAATTAAAATATATGACATATTAAACATATATATATATGCATATGTGTAAAGTACATTGCTGGATTTCATCTGCACCTATGTTGTTGAGGATTTTTGCACATAAGTTCACGTTAGATCTAGCTTTGTTTTATGCTGTCTTTGTTTGTGGTATCAAGGAAATACTGGTCTCAAAAAAAGAGTTGGGGAAATGTTTCCTCCTCTTCCATTTGATGGATAAGATTGTTTAAAATTGGTGCTATTTGGTAGCATTCTCCAGCGAAATCATGAGACCTGGAGATTTCTTTATCAGAAACTGTATATGATGGATTAAATTTCTGTAAATGTTATTGGGCTGTTCAGATCATCTATTTCATGTGGTTGGCTTTGGGTTCTTGGTTTTCCAGGAATTGTCCTATTTCTTCAAAGTCTACAAACTTATGAGAAATGTTCATAACATTCCCTTAACTTTTGAATCTTCAGGAACTATAGTGATATTTTCTATTTCATTCCTGATATTTGTGATTTGTGTCTTCCCTCTTGTTATCTTTGCCTCTCTTACTGGAACTAGCATGAACGCACTGGAAAATTCTTTAAGAACCAACTGTTTTTTTCATTGATCTTTTTCTCTCCATTTTCTGTTTTCGATTTTATTCATTTCTACTCTTATCTGCATTATTGTTTTCTTCCTTCTACTTGTTCTGGGTTTATAGTTCTTTGTTCCTAAGTTCTGGAGGTGAGGGTTTACATTGTCAGTGGGTCTTTCTCTCTTCCCTAGAGACGGCACGCAATACCGTAAATTTCCGTCTCAGCATTTAGTTGTGTCCCGCAGCTTTTTAACTGGTTTAAGGAGGTATAATTGAAAAAAAATCACAAATGTTGATAGTTGTATATTCATTTTAGCTCAGCTCAGAGTAATTTCTTATTTACCTTGAAACATCTTTAACACACGAATGAGTTAGAAATGTATTTAATTTGCAGGTTTAGAGATTTTCCTGCTCTGTTATGGATTTCTTGTTTGACTCTGTTATGATAACACACTCCACATGACTTCAGTTCTTTTAAATTTGTTGAGGTTTTTTAATGAGCCAGGGTATGTCTGTTTCGATGAATGTTCTGTAGGTGCTTAAGAAAAAGTGCATTCTGTTGTTGGGTGGGGTGCTCTAAGAATATGCTTTAGATGATGTTGGTTGCTTGTGTTGTTTAGGTCTTGCTTCTTGCAGAGTTTCTGTCTGGTGTTCCATCACTTGATGAAAGGGGACTGCTGACACGTTCAACTATGGCTATGGATTCATTTATTTATTCTTTTTTCTTTTAAGATTTTATTTATTTATTTGACAGAGAGAGACACAGCGAGAGAGGGAACACAAGCAAGGGGAGTGGGAGAGGGAGAAGCAGGCTTCCCACTGAGCAGGGAGCCGGAGGCGGGGCTCAATCCCGGGATCCCAGGATCGGGACCTGAGTCTAAGGCCGATGCTCATTGACTGAGCCACCCAGGCGCCCCTCTTTATTCTTTTGAGTTTGTCAGCTTTAGCATGACATCTTTTGCAGTGCTGCTGTTTGGTGCTTACACATTTAAAATCACTATGTCTCCCTAATTGATTGATTCTTTTATTATTATGTAGTACCTCTCTTTGCTTCTATTAATTTCCTTTCCTCTGAAGTCAACTTTATCAGATAAAAATATCTCCTCTCCTGTTTTCCCCTTATTAATTCTGGATTAGTACATAATATTCCATTCTTTTACTTTCAATGCACCTATGCCATTGACTTTGACTCGAGCTTCTTACAAAAACCATAAATTTTGGTGATCTTTATTTACTCTGTGAACCTCTGTCCTTTTTGATTGAATGCTCTGTCCTGATTGATATGTGTAGACCATTTAATTTGAAGGTAATTATTGATAGGTTATTTTGTAAGACTGCCTTTTACTATTTGTTTTCTGTTTCTTCTGATTCTTGTTTCTCTTCTCTATTCTTGCTTTCCTGTAGATTACTTAACATGATGTAATGCAAGATTCCATTTTGATATTTTGAATGTATCTCTTTCTATATTTTTTGTAGTCATTTCTCTGGGAATTATTATATATATATACACACACACACATATATGACTTATCATTGTCTATTCTTGTCAAGATTTAGTACTTTGAGTTAATGGTGAAATCCTCATTACTATTTAGTTTCTCTACGTTACCCATTTTTAAATATCATTGTTTTGAATGTCACATAGAGTTAATATTTTTGTTTCAGTCCCTCATATGATTTAGGAAATTCATGAGTTAAAGGTTCATCTATTGTATGTAAAAGCTTATGTATTCACATTTCTGATTGTTCTGTTATTCCTCTCTGATGCTCCAAGATTCTCTCTCTCTTTTTTAAACTCTCTTTCTCATTGGAAAACTTCCTTAATTAATCTTTAAGGTTTGGTCTACTAGTAACACATTTTTAAAGTTTTCTTTTATCTGATAATATTTTATTTCTTCTTGATTCTTGAAGGAATTTTTTTTTCTTTTGCCAGATATAGAATTCCCAGTTGACATTTCTTTTAATACTTAAAAACATGGGGTCACTTTTTTCTGGCCTCTGTGGTTTCAGATGAGATATCCACCAACATGTGAATTGTTATTCCACTGCAGGTAATCCATCTTTTCTCCTGGACTGCCTTTAGGATTTTCCCTTCATCTTTCATTTTTATAAATTTAATTATGAGATTTCTTAGCGTACATTTCTTTGGTTTAATACTGTTTAGGGCTTCCTTAGCTTCTTTAATCTGGGATGTTGTACCTTTTGCCACAGTAGGGAGTTCTTCACCCTTATGTCTTCAAATTCTCTTTCAGCTCCTCTCCTGGGACTATGACACTAATGGTGGCTACTTTGGAATTGCCCTGTAAGCTAACACTGTGCTCTCCATTGCTCAGAGTGGAATAATCATTGATTATCTACTGTCCTATCTGCTTGAATGCTGATCCATTCCATATGATTTTTACATTGCTGTTATTATAATTTTCAGTTTACAATTTCTACTTAGTTCTTTTTTATTTATTTATTTTTTTTTTTATTTTCAGCTCCTCTCCTGGGACTATGACACTAATGGTGGCTACTTTGGAATTGCCCTGTAAGCTAACACTGTGCTCTCCATTGCTCAGAGTGGAATAATCACTGATTATCTTCTGTCCTATCTGCTTGAATGCTGATCCATCCCATATGATTTTTACATTGCTGTTATTATAATTTTCAGTTTACAATTTCTACTTAGTTCTTTTTTAAAAGTGTTATTGCTTTACTATCTTATCATTATTTTCAAGAGATACAAGTTTGGGAAATTTCTGACTTTTTTTTTTCCTAATACTTGTCACTATTTTCCTTTGTGTACCCTAATTTTTAAATGTCTTTGTCTACTTATTCTGACAAGTGTTTCATTTGTGGGTTAGGCTCAAGGTATTGCTTTTTTCTTTCATCATAGTTCTTACTTTCTGCCTTTTTTCATGGGATTGGTAATTGTTTCTTGGTTAGCAGATATTGTGAATGTTACTATGTTGGATGGTAGATATTTTGTGGTAATTTTATAAATATTATTGAACTTTATTCTCAGATTTAGTTAACTTATTTGGATATAGTTTGATCCTTTTAATGTTTGCTTTAAGCTTTGTTAGGAAAGACCAGCATAGCATTTACTGTAGGACAAATTATAATCCATTATTGAAGCAATAACATTCTGAGTAGTCTACTTGATGCTGCTGTTCTGGAAATGTGGGCTACTCCTCACCTTTTGTTTTCTCTGGGCATTTTGATTTTTTGTGGATGGGGGGGCGGAACTCCATCTCAGGACCCTGATCATGAGCTGAAATCAAGAGGTGGACGCTTAACCTACTGAGCCACCCAGGTGCCTTTCTCTGGGCATTTTATCTATAATCTATTCCTTTTTCCCTTTCCTTGGCTTTGAGAAACTTTCACACATGCTAGTTATGATGAACACAAACTATTTCTAGCCCTGTCTTAGTTCTGAGACTTTTCCCTATAACTGAAGACGCTTCTGACACAGACCTCAGCTAATGTCTTCATGTGCACACACCAAGCAGTCCTCCGCAGAAGACTTGGGAGAAGTTCTGTAGATCTCCAAAGCACTCTGTCTCAGCAGGTTCCTTTCTTCTAATACTGTGCTTTGTAAGCTCTACCCACTTACCTTTAGTAGACCTCTACCTATGCCTTCCCCATTCAAAGGAACTGCTATACCCTGCCTGGCTTCTGCTATGTGTGAAGTTTCCCTAAGACTCTCCTCTAGTCAGTAAGCCGGGGCCATCACTGGGCTTCCCTCATTTGTTTCCTCAGTTCTCATATGTCACTGTTCTATCTCATGTTTGATGTCTGAATGCAGTGGTTTGTGTTGTATGTATCATCATCATGATCACCATCATTGTCGTCATTAGGATTATTTCCGGTGGGAGAGTGAATCCATTACTTCATCTTGGTTGAAAGCAGAACTGTCTTCACTCAAAAGGTTCTCATAAAATTGCCTTCATGATCAGTTGCCTTCATTACTGCTCATATTTTCTAATATTTGTCCAATGAAGCTTCCTGATATAGGTATTAATGTCATTTGATATTTTTTAAAAATTCATTTGAGAGAGAGAAACAGCAGGAGTGATCATGAGCAGGAGGGTCAGGAAGGGAACTCCAGGGAGAAGCAGGATCCCTGCTGAGCAGGAGAGCCTGACATGGAGCTCAGTCCCAGGACCCTGAGATCATGACCTGACCCAAAGGCAGCCACTTAACTGACTAAGCCACCCAGGTGCCCCCACAAATGTCATTTTGACTGATTCTTTGTTTCAAAACATTAGAAGACAGTCTACTATTTTGCACATTTCCTACCTCAGGCTGGTCGGCATTCGTTCCCCAAGTGCCACGACTTTTGATTCAGGACTTCAGAAGCTATAAACCACATCTTATTTTAAATTCTGTGTTACCTTGAAAAATTCACTTACCTGGTCTAAGTCTAATTTCCTTTTCAGTTAAGCCAACAGAATACCTCTTGTCTTGCTATATTGTTGTGAAAGAGAACTAAATGAAATAATATAAGTCCTGAGAGAAAGTCTGGTATTTCATACATTCTTAAAACTCATTATATATAATATTTTATTATAGTACATGTTATAATAATTATATTATATTATGATAATATATAATATAATAAGGATTATACATTATATTATATTATATTATGTAATCATAAATGTATATACATAATCTTTCCTCTATTTCAGAGATAAGGATATGTTTCATTAATTAGAAAAATCAATGTGGGGTTTTTTTTGCCACTGGAGTTTTAACTATCCAATCACACCAACAATTATTTATAAAAATGATATTTTTAACTTACTTAAAAAAAAGAAGTTCTCAGGCACCTACATTTTATTCTTTCTCTTTTTGCGTTCAGATAAGTAGGCATGATGAATGGTGTCTGCATTCACTAAACATAACATTAATCTTGGAGGCTGCTGGGTTATTAGTGTTGTGTCAATATATCAAACTCCAACATCCATCTGCCCATCAGAATGTATTACACACTTCACAGCACTTCAGATAGAAAACCAATATCGAGTGACGGGGTATCCAGGCATCTTTAATGTCTGACATAATTCTTTCTCTGCCACTTAATTATGTTAGCAATCTTTTTTATCCCTTTCTTGGAACTTAATAAATTGAAAATCATTAATAGTTCATTTATAGCCTTCTGTTGTTTATTTCTTTGATTTCCAAAACAATATTAAGCAAAATTTATCCATACAAAACACTTTTCTGAGTAAAAAATTACTACCCATTATACCTGTACTTGGGTTCTTAAAATTTCTATTCAAAGTTCCAAAGAATGATGAGAAGAAAGAAATGAAGAATGAAAAGAACCTCCATGGAAGTGAAAACAAAACAAAAAACAAACCCTTCATTAGTCTTATTTGACCAAAGATTCCAGTTTAGCACCTAGTGTACTCAGTTATGTGCATTTTGCAAGGCAGGGAGGAACGTGGTAAAGACAGCAAAACAATTGGTTAGAGGTCACAGGTGCTTCATAACAAAGTAGGTGAATGCAGCCCAGGGTGAACTTTCTCCGTTTCTCTCCCCCTCCTTATCCTTCCAGCCCTTATAAACACTCTTAATAAAATTCCACAGGGGAAGGGAAGGAAAAATAAAATAAGATGAAATCAGAGAGGGAGACAAACCATAAGAGACTCTTAATCACAGGAAACAAACTGAGGGTTGCTGGAGGGGAGGTAGGTAAGGGGGACGGGGTAACTGGGTCATGGGCAGGAAGGAGGGCACATGATGTCATGAGCACTGGGTGTGACATGCAACTGATGAATCTCTACACTCTACCCCTGAAACTAGTAATACGCTGTGTGTTAACTAATTGAAATTAAATTTTAAAAATTCCGCATAGGAATACCCTGTCCTATTTTCCCAATGGAGACACTGTGACGTGGTGTATAGCCCTTTAGGTGGGGACAGTTAGGGACCAGAGAGTAGGGGCAGGATGGCACATGCCAATGAGGAGAGGAAGAATGGAAAGCAAGACTGGACAATGACTGAATTCTGAGCAGGCACCAGGCGCTGCATCTTTTCTGGAGCCTCTAAGGCACATTCTGTTTTTATACCCATTTTACAAATGAAAAGACTTGTGTGAACCAGACCCAATGGTCTAGAATTAGATTTTTTCCTACCCTTCCTCACAAACAAAAATGCTGGAAATAACACGAGAGCCACAAAACAGTAGTAGATGCCTCAAGTCCAACTGAAGAAGGGGAGCAAGTACCTCTTCCCTGGAAGACACCTGCCCCACCCTGAGCCGAGGTGGGGACGGGCTGGGAGAAACAGTCACTGCCACTGCCTCACGGAAGGACTCGAAGGCTGTATTCAAAGTAAAGCACACAATGAAAAAAAAAAAAACAAAAAACCACACAATTACATCGAATCAACAGGCATTATTAAACAATGAGACACCTCAAGAGGATAACCGAATTTGTAAATAGAGTCTCTAAAGGAAGGGTACAGATATTAGAAGAAATCACAGTTGAGATTTTTCCAAAGATCGTCAAAAACTGTAAACCCCAGGGAGAGGAAGCATGTAGGACAGAAGTAAAACCTTCAAGGGGAAGAAAATAATGACACCAAGTCACATCATAATCAAATTCCCTAAAATCCATAATAAAAGGTCAGTAGCGGCTCGGGTGGCTAAGTGTTGGACTCTGGGTTTCCACTCAGGTCATGATCTCAGGGTCCTGGGATTGAGTACCGAGCTCCACACTCAGCAAGGAGTCTGCTTGAGAATTCTCTCTCTCTCTCTCTCTCTCTCTTGCTCCCTCTGCCCCTCCTCCTGCTAGCTTTCTCTTTCTCAAACAAGAAATCTTAAAAAAAAAAAAAGAAAGAAAGAAAATTAAATTCATGATAAAGAGAAAACCTTAAAAGCAGTCAGAGAATAAAAGACACATATGTTCAGAGGTGCAAAGTTTGGAGAATAGAAACAGATTCTCACTCCAGACAATTGAAGTCAACAGAGAGTGAAGCAACACTCTTAAAATGCTGAAAGAGGGGTGCCTGGGTGGCTCAGTGGGTTAAAGCCTCTGCCTTCGGCTCAGGTCATGATCTCAGGGTCCTGGGATTGAGCCCCGCATCGGGCTCCCTGCTTGGCNGGGAGCCTGCTTCCTCCTCTCTCTCTGCCTGCCTCTCTGCCTACTTGTGATCTCTCTCTGTCAAATAAATAAATAAAATCTTTTAAAAAAACGCTGAAAGAAAGTAGGGGGTAATACTGGGATTTGGCACCCTGTCACACACCTTTCAAAAAGCAAAGCGAAGCAAAGACTTTAGACCTACAAAATCTTAGATCTCATTACCTGTCTCCTGTGCTAAGATAATTGCAGGCAGTCCTTAAGAAAAAAACATTTATCCCCCATAAAAATTGGGATTTAAACAACAGGATAAATAACACGAGAAATGGTAATTATATGAGAAAATATAAAACTATTTATGATTTTCAAAATTCCTTTTAAAATATAACAAGTTATTGAGTGGCGCCTGAGTGGCTCAGCTGGTTAAAGTCACTGACTTTTGATTTCAGCTCAGGTCATGATCTTGGGGTCATGAGATCTAGCCCTACGTCAGACTGTGCTCAATACAGAGTCTATTTGAGATTCTTTCTCTCCCTTGCAACCCCCCACCACCCCTGGGCTCATATGCTCTAAATAAATAAATAAAGTAAAATAAAATATAATATAACCAGTTATTTAAAGGAGGTAAAATAGCAATGCATTTGAGGTGGGTAACATATACGGAAATGTACAAAACAATAAGAAAAAATTTTGGGAAGGAGAAACAAAATCACTGCAGGATTCTTATAAATACATAAGAAGGTGCAACATCGCTTGAAAGTAGTCTGGTTTTCAGTTAGATATGTATACTATAAACCCTAACTGAACACAATAAATAAATAAATAAATAACCCCTAAAACAACCAGTGAAACAACTAATTTGCAATGGCTAATATGCCAAAAAACAGAGGTCAAATGTCCTCACAAAAAGCTTGTTTAGGGGGCGACTGGGTGGCTCAGTGGGTTAAAGCCTCTGCCTTTGGCTCAGGTCATGGTCTCAGGGTCCT
>LNAC01001636.1:44080-82458 GCA_002007465.1 Ailurus styani
AAAAAAAACTTGTTTAGCCAAAGAAAGAAAGGAAAAGAAGAAAAAGGAATAAATGACACAATTTTTTTAAAAAGTAGAAAAATGGTAGAACTAGATCATATGTACTAATAATCATATTGAATACAAATATTATCTAAATACTAGAGCAATAATCAGAGTTGTTCACATTAGATGAAAGGTAGGATTCTACTATATGCTGCTTGTAGAAAATCAACTTTCAACACAGACACAGTGAAGTTAAAGTTAGAATGACTGAAAAATATATATGATTCTAACACTAGTAAAAAAGAAATGCGGTGTTCTTATATTAATATGAAAGTGATTTTCAGAGAAAAGAATATTGACAGGAATAAACTGGGTCATTTTATTTAATGAAAAGGGGGTCAATTTGTCATGAGCACATAATTCTAGATGTGGATTCACCTAATAACAGAGTTCAAAACACATGAAATCTGGTAAAAATAGTAATAAGGAGATGAATTAGAGTTGCATGTTTCTTTTTTTGAAAGATGCATTTGGGTCCCTGGGTGGCTCAGTCGTTAAGCGTCTGTCTTCAGATCAGGTCATGATCCCAGGTCCTGGGATCTAGCCCCTCATTGGGCTCCCTGCTCTGTGGAAAAAGCCTGCTTCTCCCTCTCCTACTCCCCCTACTGGTGTTCCCTCTCTCATTGTCTCTCTCTCTGTCTGTCAAATATATAAATAAAAATCTTTTAAAAAATTAAAAAATTAAATGATTAAATAAAAGATGTATTTATTTATCTTAGAGAGAGAGAGAGCATGGGTGGGGGAGGATCACAGGGAGAGGGAGACACTCAAACAGCCTCTGGGCTAAGCATGGAGCCCAACTTGGGGCCCTCTCAAGGCCCTAAGATCATGATCTGAGCTGAAATCAAGAGTCTGTTGCTTAACTGACTGAGCCACCCAGCGGCCCCTAGTTGCATGCTTCAAGATCACTTTCTCAGTAATTAATAGAAGAGGGAAAATAAATAACACAGAAGACTGGAATGACCTAATAGACAATCAGGCAATGATGTTTTCCAAAACAGAATAATACATATTCTTTTAAAGTCCACATGGGACAGTTTCCAAGGTAACCAGTATTATAGGTCATAAAAGCAAAATCTGTATTTATGAGTCTTCTCCCAGAGAAACAGAACTGAGAGAGAGAGAATGAGAGAGAGAAAGTGTGTGTGTGTGTGTGTGTGTGTGTGTGTGTGTGTGTGTGTGTGTTGAGAGGGAAGGGCAGAGAGCAGGAGAGATTTTAAGGAATTGCTTTAGGGGGCAGTGCGGGCTGCAAATCTGTAATCTGCAGGGCAGAGTGGACACTGACAAGAACTAATATTGCAGCTCAACCCAAGGGCAGGCTGGAGATAGAATCAACAATTATACTAGGGTTCTAATCATTCACATTGTGTTCTGTGACCCTTACGAAATTAAATTAAAATTCAACAAAATAAATATATCTGGATAATCCTCAATATTTGTAAACAATATAAAACATGGATCTAAGAAAAGTAGAAGAGTTAAACTGAATTAAAAGGGAAAAACTATGTATCAAATGGGTGAAGCATGGTGAAAGCTGTGCTAAAAATGAAATGTATAGCACTGAGTGACTAGACTAGAAAAGAGGAATGATCAATTATCTCAGCTACCAACTCCAGAAACTGGAAAAAGTAAGCCAGATTAAGCACCAGGTGAGAAGCAGATAGGAAATAATAACGATCAGAGAAGAAATCAATGAAAGAATAAACAGACAAACAATAAAGAAAATTAATGGAACAAAAAGCTGATACTTTCAGAAGATAAATAAGGTTGACAAAAACCCTAGCTAGACATATGAAGAAAAAAATATAGAGCAAAGAAATAATCAATATAAAAAAATGAGAGAGTTAGCATCACTAAGGTCTTACAGATATTAAAAGAACAATAATGTAATATCATAAATAACTTCTTTCTAATAAATTCAACAACTTAGATGAAATGGACACATCCCTTAAAAATACAAACCTCCGCGGCAGGCCTCACTCAAGAAGAAACTGTAAACTGAAAAGGCACTATATTTTTTTAAAAAAACCTGTTTCTGATTAATAACCTTCTAATAAAGAAGACTTAACACAAAGATAGCTGAATTATACAAAATATTTAAGGAAGAGATATATGAATTTTATGCAAGATATTCCTGAAACTTAGAAAGAATGAATACTCTCAGGTTCATTTTATGAAGCCCACATCATCTGAACACAAAAATAAGGGAAGAGTATGAGAAAAAAGACCTATAGATTATTATCTCTCGTGAATATAGATATATATTTTTTAACAAAAGTCTTAGCAAATCAAATCTAACTGAGTGGGATTAATCCCAGGAATGTGGGGCAAATTTAATATTTTAAAATCAGTTAATGCAATGCACCATATAAATAACCTAAGAAGAAAAAGAAAGTGATGATGTCAGGAGTTAGAGAAAGAATTGGAAAAAAATCCACCAAGTTCTGAATTTATAAAACTTCAGAAATGTGGGAATCTAAGAATATTTCCTACGACTGATAAAGAACATCTATAAAATGTCTGCAGCTAACATACCAAATGGTAAAACATTTAGCACTTCCCTCTTAAGATCACAAAATGTCAAGGATGTCTGCTCCATGACTTCTATTGATCACTGTGCTGTAGATTCTAGCCAGTATAACAAGGAAAATAAATAAAATCACAGATGATGTGATCATCTATAGAGAAAATCCCCCTAAATCTACAAAAATGGTACTAGAACAGATAAACCACTTTAACAAGTACTAACTGAATATTATAAAAGCATTACAAAATATGAGTAAAATAAATCAAAGAAGATCTAAATAAAAGGAAAAATATACTGTGGTCATAGTCGGAAAACTCATTACTGTTATGGTGTCAGCTCTCAAAATTGATCTATAAATTCAATGTAATCCCAATTAAACCCCCATCAGGTTTATTTGTAGAAACTGATCAGCTTGTTTAAAATGCCCCAGAAAATGCAAAACTAATTTGATAAAGTAAAACCAAGTCGAAAGAGGAATCTGTGATTTTAAGATTTACTATAAGATTAAAGTGACCAATAGAGTGTGGCATTCAACCGAACAGAATAGCAGGTATAATACCCATGAACACATATATTGTCAATTGATTTCAAGAAAGGAGCAAAATCAAATGATGTGGAATAAAAATTAATATTTTCAAAAAATGGGGGCACCTCACTTTGGTTCAGGTCATGATCTCAGGGTCCTGGGATGGAGCCTGGCGTCGGGCTCTCTGCTCAGCAGGGAGCCTGCCTCCCCCTCTCCCTCTGCCTGCCTCTCTGCCTACTTGGGCTCTCTCTCTCTCTGTGTCAAATAAATAAAATCTTTTAAAAAAATTTTTTTTTCCAAAAAATGGTGCTGGAACAATTAATTTGGTCTGGGATAAAAAGTGACCTGGGACCCTTACTGCACAACATATAAAAAAATTAACCAACTTTGGATTATACATATAAATATAAGCATCAATATTACAGAACTTCTATACAAATCAGGAGAAAATCTTAATGATTTTGGATTTGGCAAATTTGTATCTACTTATATATAAAAGAATAATTTGTAAAAAAGAAAAAAAAAGATGAATGTGGAGTTTGAGAGGGTACTCATGGTCATGGACAGAGACCGTCTCTTTGTTGATCACAGTTGGCAGTCAGAAGATTGCCGATTTCACCACCAAACCCCTCATCGGTTGTCCTAAAGGCCATGGAGGGAAACAGAGGACAAGAGGGAGTCATTGTTCCTAGGGAAACCACCTCTCTGCAGGAGCCCATGCCTCCCTGAACAGGAGTCAATTCTCAGTTCTTCTCAAATGGTATGTCCTTCAAGCAGGAAGAGCTTGGGGTCCCTGGAAAAAGGTTGCAGAGGCAGAGGCTTTCAGGGTATAAGAGAAATCATGTAACACCCCTGGCTATTTTTGAGATCAATGCCCAACTGGCAGTATTTGCCCCAGCACGCTATTTACAGAACCTCCTAGGAAGTGTTAGAATCACAAAGGAATGCAGAAATCTCTGGAGTTAAGGATTTTTAGGAAACAAATGGAATGCAGAGTCTGTACCAGGCCAGGAAATAATCTAAACATATCAGACAGTAAATCAGTGATCAAAGGCCCAGTGCTGTTTCCAAAAGGAGAGACTGACCTAACAGACATTCTTGAGTCTTTTTTGCAAGAATTAAACCCCGTTGAGCACCTGCACATCAGACTAACGAGTCAGACAATTGATGATACTAACCCTTGCTGGCCTGTGATTTCAATCAACCAGGACCTGGACTCCGTCCACTTAGCATGACCTTCGCCTCACTTGTATCTTGAGCTCTCCTTTGCCGGACTTCTTCCCAAGTAGACACACACCTTTAGCTTAAAACTTGCCCGATTTTGTTGTTTGTGGAATCACTGCTTTGGAAGTTGTTCCCGGTGATCTCTTTCTTTGCTGCGACTAAAGATTACTTTGTATGGCAACACCTGGTGTAGTCTCCACCTGTCCCCGAGCAAGGTGAGAGCTCAATGGCAGTTTGGTTACAATACCACTGTCTGCACGGGAGACAAGCACAGTTCATCACACCCTTCTGTCCAAGTCAGTAACAAAAGATGCCCAAGACCCCTGGGCCCTCCCTTCTCCGTGGACTCTGCATATCACATTTTCCTCAGTCCCTATTGCCACTCTCAAAATCTTTCCATTGAATGCTCTGGAACTCAAGGCAAACAATCAAGGAAATCTCCTGTGTCCTTAAGCTCAGCTTTAGGAATGGCTTTCACCTTTTAACTCCAAGGCAAACATCTCTTCCTGCATGGCATTCCTATTTTTCTTATCTTAAAAACAGTGAAACCTTCTTGATCTCATTTCCAACTTATACTCTTGCTCTATTTTTTAAAAATTTGCTTAATAGCATAACTAAACCATGTTGTTTCTATGTGTTCAGTTTTTCCCTTTGAATTTTTTTTAAAGATTTTATTTATTTAGTTGATATTTGAGAGAAAGAGAGAGAACAAGAGAAAGCATGAACTGAGGGAGATTCTCCGCTGAGCAGGGAGCCTGATGCGGGACTCGATCCCAGGACCCTGGGATCATGACCTGAGCTGAAGGCAGATGCTTAACCAACTGAGCCATGCAGTTGTCCCCAACTTTCTTTTTTTTTTAAAGATGTATTTATTTATTTCAGAGAGAGAGAGAGAGAGCAAGGGAGGGGCAGAGGGAGAGGGAGAAAGAATCCAAGCAGATTCCCTGCTGAGCATGGAGCCTGATGAGAGGCTCCATCTCATGACCCTGAGATCATGACCTGAGCTGAAATCAAGAGTCAGAGGCTTAACTGACTCTGCCATGCAGGTGTCCCTCCCTTCCAATTTTTATTTGAACCAATTTTTGCCTCTATAACTCCACAAATTGTGCCTTTGTCACATCATCAATGATATCCACATTGTCATGTACAATGTCAATTCTTGTTCATCAGCAAAGGACCAAGGTGATCACTCATTTATCCTGGAACTGCTTGATTCATTTTTGACTGAAGACATCATGCAGTCTTCTCTCTTCTCACTTTTTGGGAGGTCCAACCTATCCTCTTTATCTCTTGCAGTTCCTTCATCTCTTGTCATTAAAAATGGAAATGCCACTGGATGAGTCCTTGAATCCCCCCCTTTGATTCCATTTATATTCGTTCTTCAATGATCATGTCCATTTATATGCTGATGCCTCTAAAATTTATATCTTCAGCTCTGACCTGTACCTTGAACACTAGCTTCCCAAATCCTACTGTCTAACTGAAGCTCCAGTGGGAGTCTGGACTGAACCTCCAACCTAAGGTCACAAAATGAGCTCCTGACGTTAGCTCAGCATCTCCCTACTCCAGCCTTTTCTGTCGATGGCAAGTCCATCTTTATAGCTGCTCATTACAAACCTTGACACTGCTTTCTTTCTAGCATCACATCTGGGCCACCAGGAAACCCAGTTCATTCTAACTTCAGAGATGTAAGGTGTCTCATTTAAGATCACCATACCTGATCCAAACCACCTTAAAATCTGCCCACCACTTTCCTCTATCTTGTGACTCCCTCTGGTCCCAGCCCACATTGAGCACGTTCTTCTTCACTATGCACACCAACAGCTAGGTGCAAAGTACTGGGAAGGGTACACTTCTTTCCTCCCCAAAGATTGGTAAATCTCAACATTATATAAACCCTACATATTTGAGATTGAACTAATTAAATCCAATTACAGAAAGGAAAAACATGACAATTATAAAATGAAAGGAAAAACAATCTTCTTGAATCCCCCTCACCCTGTGATCATTGTTTGCTCTGAGCACTTGCAGTCACTGAAATGCACTGAATTAGTTCATTAAATTACCTACTTTACTGGAGAGCATGTTCATTCGAACAAAAGGACTATGTATTTTCCTTTGTGATTTCTGACAGTGCCTAGCACAACAATGGTGGCATAGGAAGCACACGACATATTTGGGGAACTGAATTGCATTTAATAAATATTACCAATCATGAAGACAGAAAATGTTCCGGCAATTAGCTGCCATGACCATCTTAACCAGTTCCAATGTCAAGGTTTGTGAAAGCTTTCTAAGGGTAACTTTGCCAATCCAATTATTTTTAAAGAGATTTAAAAAATATTTGTATTTTTTTCAAAATACAAATTACCCAATCTAACACATAACAAAAGCAGAAGTAAGAATTTTGTTTTAAAAGGGGGTCAGTTCAATTATATAAAGTCCAATTCAAAGTATAACCTTCAGCCTCTGCAAAAAATAAATGTGAGCTCTACTTCCTCAAAGAAAAAATGAGATAAGCAATCAGACAGCTTTTGAAAGTAAAAGGGGAACTTTCTAGTAAGGGATATGCAAATTGACAGGTACATTTAAAAGTATAAAATCAACTTCAGAGATCTAAGATAAACCTTCACACACGAAATTCCAGGAGAAAAATAAATATCAGATGATTTTAAAATAAATAAATAAAGGGGACATGTTGTTTGGGAACCCGATGCTAAATATACTTGTGAAGAAAGATGTATACTGAGTGTTTTAAGATTTCAACAGCAAGAAAGGAAAACGGAGTGTGAAACATCATATCTGAGAGGCACAACACTTTCGATAAGAAATCTGTAATTTAAGGGACACCTGGGTGGCTCAGTCAGTTGAGCGTCTGACTCTTGGTTTCAGCTCAGGTCATGATCTCAGGGTTGTGAGATGGAGACCCACGTCGGGCTCCATGCTCACCTGGGAGTCTGCTTAAGTTTCTCTCTCCCTCTGTCTCTGCCCCTCCTCCTTGCTCACATGCCCTCTCTTCTCTAAAAATGAACAAACAAATAAA
This sequence comes from Ailurus styani, assembly GCA_002007465.1. Lineage (NCBI taxonomy): Eukaryota > Metazoa > Chordata > Mammalia > Carnivora > Ailuridae > Ailurus > Ailurus styani. The sequence continues at coordinate 51,446 of LNAC01001636.1, forward strand.
TATTTTAAAAAGAAATCCGTGATTTAAACTTCTAAAAATCACATTGAATTTGTCTTGAAATCTTTGCGAATTGTTAATGTGGGAGAAAAACTATCATTATTTCTAGTTGTTCACCTAAGAATATAACTTTAGGCCTGGTTTCAAATACCTGGGAGAGTAACACCCGCAAAACAATAAAGAATTGGGGAAAACTGTTAGAATTACTATTTTCAGAATTCCATAAACTAACCAGAAGCTTATAGCAACCAGGGGAACGATGAAGGAAAACAAAAAGTGAACAAAACAAAACAAAACAAAAAATCTCTTAACATATCTTTTTTTTTTAAGATTTTATTTATTTATTTGACACAGACAGAGATCAGATCACAAGTAGGCAGAGAGAGAGGGGGAAGCAGGCTCCCCGCTGAGCAGAGAGCCCGATATGGGTCTCGATCCCAGGACCCTGAGATCATGACCTGAGCCGAAGGCAGAGGATTTAACCCACTGAGCCACCCAGGCGCCCAAAAACTCTTAACATATCTTAAGAACAACATATTTATGGTATTTTATCTTACTCTGGTGCTCCACCCTGCTCCCCAGATTGGTGGTGGCCTTGAAGATGACATCCCACACCACAGTATAGACACTGACTGGCACTGGAAGGAACAGAATAGACCTCATTTGAAAAGAACTGCAGTTTGGAGGTCTCGTGATCCTTGGAGGACCAGGTCAAAGGGCCTGCTTTTATCTCATCTACTCAGAGCATTCCCCATCTGAGGTAACTCCCCAGGGAAGATTTGTAGACAATATGTATAGCTAAATGTATCAGTCACTGCTGCCTGGACCCACAAGTAAGATTTGGGGAAAACAATACACTAACCAAAAAGCTTGGAAGAAAATGTTGGAGAGCGAGATTCTTTGGGGAAGAAGAGCTTTCAGGTATTCCAACACAGTCCTGATAATCTGCAAAGCATGCACATGCCAAGGGCTGTACACATGCTCTGGGATGTGTGCATGCTAAGGGAAGACATAGGAGGCCCTGCATGGTCACCTCTAGAAGACACTCAGGCTTTGGGCAAGCAAGAACTGAAGACCGAGGCAGAGTTGAAAGCTGTTTGATGGAACACCAAAAGCAAGATCCAACAAGCACAGAGCCCATCTACAGAACGTTCAATCACTAGCTGACCACTGCCTAGTACAGCAGAGATGTCAGTGACTACATCCAACAGAGAATACATGCTTTATAAAATCAGTTTAGTAAAGTCACTGAACAACTATATGCTGTCTTAAGATAGTCAAGTTGATTCAAATATAACAACAGGTTGAAAGAAAAGTTTGGAAAAGGCTTTTCCATGAAAATAATAATAAAGAGAGAGCTAGAGTGACTACATTGGTATCAGACAAAATAAATATTGTATGAGAGATGAAAAGGATGGATAATGATAAAAAGATGAATCTAACAAGAGTATATGACAATTGTAAATGTATATAACAGTAGAATACCAAAATACATGAAGTAAAAACAGAGTTGAAGGGGAAATAGGTCAAAATTAGACGTCAAAGGCTTCATTAATACTTCACTTTCAATGATGCATAGAATGAGTAGATGGAAGAACAGAAAGGAAAGAGAAGACGTGAACAACACTATAAATCACATGCCCCTGACAGGCATCTATAGAGCATTCGACCTGAGAGTGCTAAGACTTGTATTCTCCATAAATGCACATGAAACATCCTCTAAGAACACGAGTTAAGCCATAAATTAATTTCAATGAATTTTAAAATTTGAAATTGTATATAGGATGTTCTTTGACTAAAATGATAAAATAAGGAAATAGAGAAAATTCACTGAGTTACAGAAATTAAACCACACAATTCTAAATAATCCATGGGTCAAAGAAGAAATCAGAAGGGAAATTAGAAAATACATTGAGATGAATTAAAGTGAAAACACAACAAGGGATGTTTGTGTGACTGGTCAGTTAAGTGTCCGACTCCTGGTTTCGGCTCAGGTCATAATCTCAGTGGAGAGTATGCCTGAGATTCTCTCCCTCTCCCTTTCCCTCACCCCCCCACCTCCCCGCTCATAGGCATGCCCGCTCTTTCACTCTTTCTCTCTCTAAAATAAATAAATCAACCTTTTAAAAAAATGATAACACAAAAAATAAAACTTATAGAATAAAGTGAAAGCAGTAGTTGAGGGAAACCTATAGCTGTAAATGTCTACTTAAAAAAAGAAAAACAAAAACAAAAAACTCAAATCAGTGACCTAAACTTCCACCTTAAGAAACTAGAAAAAACACCATAAAAAGAGCAAAGTAAAAACAAAGCAAGTGAAAAGAAAGAAAGAAGAAAGGTTAGGGTGGAGATAAATAAACAGATAATAGAAAACAGTAGAAAAATTAAATAAGAATAAGAATGGATTCTTTGAAAAGATCAGCAATGTTGACTGACCTTGAACAAGACTTGCTGGGGGAGGGGGGACAGAAAAGACTCAGATTAGCAAAGTCATGACTGAAAGTGGGGACGTTACTATTAACCTCTCAGAAATAAAAAGCAGCTTAAAGGAATACTCTGAGCAATTGAACACATTGAACACATTCTATAACCTGAATAAAATAGAAAAAAATCGCAGAAGCACACAAGCTACCAAAAGTGAATCAAATAGAACAGAAAATCTCAATGGAAACTACAAGTGAAAGATTTAATATATAATCATAATACCGGTGGATGGGTTGTGGACACTGGGGAGGGTTTGTGCTATGGTGAGCGCTGTGAAAGGTGTAAGATTGATGATTCACAGACCTGTACCCCTGGGGCAAAGAATAATAAAATAAAATAAATATGTAATCATAATACCTCAAACAAAGAAAAGTCCAGAATCTGGTGACTTCACTGGTGAATTCCACCCAATATTAAGGAATTAACAATGTTAAGAATTAACATCAATATTCCCAATTTTTTTTCTAAAACAGAGAAGAGGATGGGATGCTTTCTACCACATTCTACCATGCCAACATTACCCTGCACCGAAGTCAGACAAAGACACTTTACAAAAATATAGGCAAATAGATCTAATGAATAAAGAGGTACAACTCCTCGACAAAAGACTAGCAAGCTGAAATCATTCGTATATTAAAAAGATTATATACCATGACCAGGGGGATTTATTCTAGGAATTCAAAGTGGTTCAACATAGGAAAATAATAAATATTATATACCATCTTACTAGAATGAAGCTCAAAAAAGATCACCTCTCCAGACACAAAGTAAAGCTTTTGACAAAACCTAACACCTTCAAAAAGTAAAAATGCTCAACAAACTAGGGATAGAATGGAATTTTCTTAACCTGATCACAGACATCAGTGAAAAACCCACAGCTAACATTATACTTTTTTTTTTAAATACTTGAAGGCATTTATTTAATTTTTTAATTTTTTAATTTTTTTAATTTTATTTTTATTCTTTGCCCAAGGGGTACAGGTCTGTGAATCATCAGGCTTACATCTTTCACAGCATTCACCAAAGCACTAATGGGGTAAAAACTGAACATTTTCTACCTAGGATCAGGAATAAGAAGAAAATGTCCACTCTCATCATTTTTACTAAACATTGTACTAGGTTCTAATCATGAACAGTAGGCCACAAATGAAGGTAAGAACATCCAGTTTGGAAAGAAAAAGGTAAAATTATCTGTATTCACTCAAGACATGATTTTTTTTAAGTGTTTGCCATCGGGTTTTTGTTTGGTACATGGCATGATTTTAAATTAGAAATGACAAATGAGTCTTCTGAAGACTATGATTAGAGCTAATGAGTTGAGTGAGGTTGCAGGCTACAAAAGCAATAAACAAAAATCAGTTCTATTTCTAAAAATACTAGTAATGAACTCTCAAAAATGAAATTATTTTTAAAAATTACATTTATAACAGCATCAAAAAAAACATAAAACACTTAGGAATAAATTTAACCAAACAAGTATAAGACTTGTACAGTGGCAACTACAAAACATCAGAAATAAGGAAAGATGAATGAAAGATGTTCCATATTCACAAATACTAAAATTTAATGTGGTTAAGATGGCACGCTCCCCAAAGTGATCTAGATATTCAAAGCAATGCCGGTCAAAATCCTGTTTTCTTTTTGGCAACAATTGAAATGTTGCTTCCGAAATTTCTGTGGAATTTCAAGGACCATCAAATACCCTAAACAATCTTGAAAAGAGAACCCAGTCCCAGAACTCACATTTCCTGATTTTAAAACTTAATGTAAAGTTACAGGAATCAGAGTAAAACCGTGTGTTCCTAGCTTAAGGACATAGGTGTAGATCACTGGGATAGATTTTTGTGTCCAGAAAGAAATCCATACGTATGGTCAATTGATTTTTAACAAGCGTGTCAAGACCATTCAATGGGAAAAGAACAGTCCTTTCAACGAATGGTGCTGGGATGACTGCACACACACACACACACACACACACACACACACACACACACACACACACACACAGCAGACCCCTGCCTCACACAATGTGCAAAAATGAACTCAAGATGGATAAAAAGTCCAAATATAAGAGCCAAAATTATAATATTCTTACAAAGAAAAATATACAGATATTTTCATGAGTTTGGATTCGGCAGTAGATTTTTAGATATTCCATCAGAAAAAACCTACAAGCCATTAAAAATAGATATATTGGAATTTATCAAAACAAAAAAAATTCTTTTTTTTTTGTCAAAGAACAATATCAATAGAGTGAGGAGACAACTACAAAGTGGAGAAAACATTTTCACTAAATCTCTCGTAAGGGTCCAGCAATCAGAACCCATAAAGAACTCTTAACACTCCACCATAAAAGACAAATAAACCAAATACAAAATAGGAAAAAGTTTGGAATAGACATTTCTCTGAAGAACATATACATTAAAGTCATACTCAACAAACACATTTGGAAAGATGTTTAAAACATTAATCATTCGGGAAATGCAATCGAAACCACAATAAGATACTACATAACACGCACCAGGATGGCTCTAATTAAAAAGCCAGATAACAATGCATTGACGAGGATGTGGAGAAATTGGAACACTCCAACATTGCTGATGAGAATGCAATTTTTTTTTTCGGCCACAAAAGTGGCTCAACTTGATTGCAGGGAAGCTAGGGAGAAGCAGGGCCACTGAGGATTTCTGCAAGAACTACCACTGTTGAGCAGGACTGCCAGGCCCCAGGTCTATGCGGAAGGCAGGAGAGGATGAGTGTCCCGTTCCCTTTGGTCCATCTTGGGCCCAGAGGTCCCAGCCGTTTTTACATGGGGCCAAGGTAGGAAACAGCCTTTCCTGTTTTGCCCAGGGTCTCCAGCAGAGTGTCCACACGGTGCTCAGAGTTGATGCAGACCTTCTGATTGGGCAGGTCAGTGTCAAACTCAGCTCCTCCCAGTTTGTTGAACTCCCAAATGATCGCATTAGAGCAACCTTCACAGGTCATGTCCATGGAGAACTCGGGCTTCAGCATGACTGTGGATGTGTTGGTGGCCGTAATGGTGGCAGTGGTGGCAGCAGCGACACAGAGAAGTAAAGTTTTTAAAAATATATTTCTTTAAAGACTTATTTATTTGAGAGAGAGAGAGAGAGAGTGCACATATGTGCACATGCATGAGCACATGTGTGGGGGGAGGACAGAGGGAGAGAATCTCAAGCAGCTCAGTGCCCAATCTGGGGCTCAATCCCATGACCTATGAGATCATGACCTGAGCCAAAACCAAGGGTCAGACACCTAACCGACTGAGCCACCCAGGTGCCCCAATGAGAATGTAAAATTATGCAGCTGTTATGATAACAGTGTGGTAGTTCTTCATGAAGTTAAACATACACTTACCCTAGGACTGAGCAATGTCAGTTCTAAGTATATGTCAGAGAGAACTGAAACTATATGTTCACAGAAAAATTTGTACACAAATGCTCATAGCAACATTATTTATAATGGAAGAAAATTGGAAGCAATGCAAATGTTCATCAGTGGTTGAATATATAAATAAAATGTGATATATCTATGTAATGGAAAGTTAGTGAACCATAAAAGGAAATAAGAACCACTGTGTGCTACAAACTTTGATGAGCCTTGGAAACACATTAACCGAAAGATCACAGATAGAAAAGGTCACATACAGTATGATTCCATTTCTATGAAATGTCGAACATGGCAAATCCATAGAGATAAAAGATCTGTGGTTGCCAGGGGTTGGGGAAAGGGGAGAACTTGGACTAATTGTTATTATGTACAGGGTTTCTTTGTGGAGACTTTAGGTAATTGTCACATAACATAGTGAATATACCGAAAACAGTGAATTTTATGTCAAGTGATGCGTAACTAAAAAAAAATTACTAATGTAAAATATTAAGGACCTGGAGGCGCCTGGGTGGCTCAGTGGGTTAAGCCTCTGGCTTCGGCTCAGGTCACGATCTCATGTTCCTGGGATCGAGTCCGGGCATGGACCAGGCTACTCACACTGTGTGACAAAGTCCACGTATGGGGGATGATCCTGAAAAGTCAGGAGACTCCATAGCTGGCTCATTACTACTTCCTTCCTTTGTGTTTTTGGTTTTCTTAGTAATTATGGGAATTGTTTATGGGCTTCACAATGGAGTGACTACAAATCTTGTTTATGCTCACTCCCATAAACACAATGAAACTGCTCCCAAGAATTCAGCAAATATAATTAAGCCTAATATTACTCAATGTCCACCTATTTGCAATGCAAAAAACATGAGCGCCACGGAGTTCTTTGAGAGACTTCACGTGAAGGACTTGTTGGAACCAAGCCCAAATCTTCTCCCTACTCTGGATCCTCCTCAAAAATCCTTAAGGCTACAAAGTAACAAAAAGGGAACATCGCATGCTATTCCCACAGTCCAGGGGCCACTTATGGAATAAGTATTTTAAGAGAATAGGTTGTGATTACTGCGTACTACATAATGACATATATTAGCTTACTTTGTATTGTTCACTTAATGTTATAGGTCAAACCTCGTCTGTCACTTCTTTTTTTTTTTTTTAAAGATTTTATTTATTGATTTGACAGAGAGAGAGATCACAGGTAGTCAGAAAGGCAGGCAGAGAGAGAGGAAGAAGCAGGCTCTCTGCGGAGCAGACAGCCTGATGCGGGCCTCGATCCCAGGACCCTGAGATCATGACCTGAGCCGGAGGCAGAGGCTTTAACCCACTGAGCCACCCAGGCGCCCTCGTCTGTCACTTCTTGCTCATTTGGTAGATTGTTATGCTTTGCAGGAAATCATTAAGACTTTGGTTAATCATATTTGGAGAAACTGAAAGGGGACTGTAATCATTATCCAAAAATAAAATCACATACTTGATGAAATGGAACAATAAGGAAATGTAAAACATATAAATAAAGTCCCTCCAAGCCAATCGGGAGGAGATGCCTACAACCCATACCTGTGTGTGAGCCTCCTCATTCGCCGACGCCGTCCTTTCCTTCCTGTACTCACCCCCTCTGGAGCTGGACACTGGCAGAGCCCCACATCTGGCTCTCTGCTTGGTGGGGAGCCTGCTTCACCCCCCCCCCNCTCTCTCTGTCAAATAAATAAATAAAATCTTTTTTAAAAATATTAAGAAACTTGTAATATTTAATTCTTGTTACTACTCCTAGTATCAAAATGATGGATATAAAGTTTGGTGGTGGAAAACTTGCATTTTTGTTCTAAAATCATGGGTGGAGACTAATTCGAGAAATACGCTGAGGTATTTTGTGTTCATAATTGAGACAGGGGCTATACAAAACCAGTTGGGGAAACCTTAAAACAGAACAGCTTAAAGTTGGTTTTCAGTGAAGTTATGTTCACAGCATAGAGAAAAAAGGGTGTTTCAAACCCACCAATACTGGGTGATCACTAATAAGGTGGGGTTTACCAGGATAAGGTAGATAGAATTTAGCAGTATTGGGCGGAGGACTTGGTACGTGAAGTTTAGGAGAACTGATAAGAAAAAAGGCATTAGGAATCTCTATTTGATTTTAGGAAGGTAGGATATACAAGAAAACAGGAGATGTTGACTTAATGTACTATGTTAAAATATAGGTCACATTCCATCAAATGTTCATTTATGGCATCTAAACTGGCTAAATCTCCAATTTACAATTCCTGGATAAAATGATTTTTAAAGTAAATTTCTTGACATTCATGTTGATTATGTAAATAAATCTTGAAATTGCAAAGGAAGAAACCTTCCCTGTTAAAAACATCTACTTGCAAATAACTTCTACTTTGCATGAAAGTCAGTTTGGCTCATAGAAAAAAAAAATGGAACAAAAGGAAAAAATAAAGTATAAAAAAAAGGGGGGGATCACATCCACAAACTTGCCCTTAAAACAGGCAAAAAGCGAGGCAGAAGTCTGTTCCACTCTTAAGAATCAGAAAAGCAGTAATGTTGAATGAGAAATATTGTGAAGATTTATACACATGTTCATCCTCCCCCCATAAATGCTGATCCCCTCTCCTGGCCTTTCCACCTTCACAGTGTTGTGCAATCACGACTATACTCTCTGTCTCTATGGATTTGCCTATTCTGGACATTTCCAGCAGAGGGGCTCATACAGTAGATGGCCTTTGTGACTGAGGGCTGTCGCTTCATATTCCCTGGTGTGGCTCTTGTATGTTTGCTCTTCCTTCCACCAGTTGGTATAAGTTTGGGTTGTTTCCACATTTTTACGATTAGGAATAATACTGCTGTGCAGACTTGTGGAAAGTCTTCCTGGGAGACTACGATTTCAGTTTTCTCAGATATATATAGCTAGGAATGAATTTCGGGGTTATTTGGTATCTTCTTTAAGTTTGGGGGGAACTTCCCCACTGTTTTCCCTAGTGGCTGCACAATGTTACATTCTCACCGTGACTAGATGAGGATCCCAGTTTCTACACCTTCTTGTCAACACTTGATACTGCCTCTAGTTTTCATTATAGCTGCCCCAGTGGATTTTGTGTGGCATTTTATTGTGGTTTTGCTTTGCATTTTCCTAGTGATAAATGATGTTGAACATTTTTGATTATTTGTCTTTTAATTGTTGGGTTTTAATGTGCTTTATATATTTGCACACCAGATCCTCATCAGATACATTACTTGGAAACATTTTCTTTGTTTCTTCAAACTGTATTTTTGCTTTCTTGATGGACACCATTTACCAAGTTGTAAAATTTCATCAATTCCAAAGTATCTATTTTGTTTTTATTACTTGTGCATGTGGTATGATATCTAAGAAGACATTAGCTTAGGCCACATAGTTTTACTCGTTTTTCTTCTGGGCTTTTTACAGCTTTAGCTGTTGTATCTAATTCTCGTTGGTTCACAGGTTGGACCCCATACCATGGAGGGCAAGGAGAGACCTACGAATGAGGCAGAACATTCCAGATTGGTTGGCGGTAGTTTTTTTTTTTTTTAAAGATTTTTTTATTTATTCATTTGACATACAGAGAGAGATTACAAGTAGGCAGAGAGGCAGGCAGAGAGAGAGGAGGGTTGGCGGTAGTTTTAAGCATCAAGGGAACTTACTTATGATGCTTGTCTTGGGTGACCACAAGACAAGCACGTCTCCTCACCTTCCTGCCAGTATTTTAAACATTTATATAAAACCCTTCATTGGATCTAATCACATATACCATCCAGATGGTCTCCACAACACGTTACCCTCTCCAGACTGTGTCCTTAGAAACAGCTTCCACTGTGGGAATGGTGGGCTGAACATACATTCCAAGACAGGACACAGGAGGGAAGCCCCCCATTGCCCAAGTCCACTTAGTAGGTCAGCTGGTGATGGCGTCCTCTGGGCGACTCCATGAACGTTCCACACCTTGGGACCTATTCCTGCAATCTTACATTACACATGCTCCTTTTCCCCAGTGCACCCTGAGCAGTCGGCAAGATGTTTCACTAGCATGGAGAGGGCTCGTTTGGTGGCTCTGTGTCCAGACTCATGGGAGGCTCCACTGCAAATTCCAGGAGATAATTCCTGTCCCCGGTGTGATGGAGCTTGGTGATCTTGGCAGCACAGAGCACGGATGCACGGGAAGAGGACTGTCTTCCTGGGACTTCTCTGCCTTCACCGCATTGAGTGCCTCAGCGGGGGTCCCCAGTCTGGCATGTGGGGCAACAGGCCCACTAGGTGGTCCTGCAAATGTATGAACACCTGGGACCCCGATGTTTGAATGTACTGGAACGATACCATAGTCCACTGCTTTATGGAGGTTTTATCTGCTCTGATGTCATCTGCTGCTTTAATATTCTCTTTTTCTTTCCCACCAGCCCTACTGCTTGGGAGTGAGTGGGGAGACCGAACCTCAGTTCAGTGCATGTGTTTTCTGCCCAGCCGTACATATCATAACCTCTGAGATGTGACCCCCGATCTCTGTTGGTGAGAGATCCATATGTGGCACTCGGCTTCTTCAGTCTTCTAACGGTGACAGCCCAGTTTGCAGGGTGACAGGGTACAGCGTGGGTGAGGCCAGACGCAGTGTCCACACGAACCAGGGCATCTTTAGAACCCTCATTCGGAGGAAGGGGGCCGGTAAAATGAATGTGTCCATCCCTCGCTGGTTGGGAACTCTGGTGGGCGGCCCCAGACTCCTTGGGCAGTGGTCTCGGGTGGTGTTAGAACACCCAGGACTGGAGCGCCTGGGGGGCTCAGTCAGTTAAGTGACGGGGGTCTTGTTTTTGGCTCTGCTCCTGATCTCAGGGTTGTGAGATTGAGCCCCTAGGCCTGCTCTGCGCTCAGTGGGGAGTCTGCCTGGGATTCTTATCTTCCTTTGTCTCTGCATCCCCAAATAAATAAATAAATCTTAAAAAAAAAAAAAAAAGAGGAACCCAGAGGACATGTTATTACTGCCTTAACCAAGTCACTGTATTTCAAGCGCAGGATCAGGATCTTGGGTAATTTGCCACGCACGCAGGCACGGGGGTGGCCCCTTTTCCTAAACAGCTCTTCTGCCCTAATACGGAAGGGAGTTGCTAAGGGCTGGGACCCAGGCCAGGGCATCAGCCTGGGGCTCTCGGTGTCTCTGGAGGACCACCTCAGACTCCTGTCTTCTCATACATCCTGACCCGCAGGGGCTGACTCGTGATGATACGCTCCTTCACGACAAGAGGAAGGCTTGCTGTGATACCCCGTTCCTTCCTCGGAGGATGGCGATGGGGTTTCGGCATATAGGTGAGGTTTCGGCATATAGGTGAGGTTCGGTGGGGTGGGTCTGGAGCTGACCACCAAGGAAGAATTCTTGAGGCGTCTCTGGAGCAAAACGGTGTTTTATTCAAGCACAGGGACAGGAGCCAGGCCAGAAAGAGCGGCTGCCCCCGGGTTTGTGAGGGGTGGCTGACGATGTACTTGGGAGTTGGGGGAGGTAAGGAAAAGGGAGGTTTCAAAAGGATTTTCGTATGTTAAAGAAGACTCACAGGATGCCAGGGGCCTGGCCATTATCAAGTTAAGGTTGCTTTTCCTTGTAGCAAGGCATTAAAATGAAGATAGTTCGGTGCTTCCTGGAGGAACATTACACTTCAAGTATCTGCCAAAGGGCAATTAATTGGATCTTCATTTCCTTCTGGAAGCTGGGCCGTTGATAGAAAAGCTTTGTTCTTGTAAATTGCTAAGACTTTTGTAAACCAAGCGAGGCTTATGTCTTGCAGGATTGTGATCTCCACAAGTTAACTATTTGTTTTTCCTTTAGGGCAGCCGGGAGTGCCTGCGGAATGTCACATACATCCCACCAGGGGGAGTGGGGGGTGGGGGGTGTCAGCTTCTGCCTGTCCTCAGCTAGCCTTCTGCTCCCCCATCAGAAGCACTGGGTACACTGTTAGGAGCTCTCGATCTGCCTCTTTGCAGAGCTGAGGCCCAAATCCCACCTCCTTCCCTTGACTCTGCCACAATGCCCGACCCATGTTCTGGGGTCACAGACACATCTAATTCAAACAGCAGCCCTGGTGGAAGATGCTGAAAGACCCCCGCTTGTGAACACCCTCCCCCAGCCGTTGACTAGCAGGCGCGTCTGTGAACAATAAACCCTCTTGCCTTTGCATCCAGTGGAAGCCCGGTGTCCGATTCTTGGGTAGCGGGATCTGAGGGTCTTTCAATGCCAAGAGCTTTACTCTGCTTCCCGAGTCTTTCTGTCTTCTCGAGGTGTGCTTGCTGCTCTGACCCCCAGCCCCCCATGTTCCCTTTCTTGACCAGGTGGTTTAACGGAGGGAAGGCTTGTGCCAGGTGCAGAACAGAATCCTCCAGAAGCCCCAAGTCTCCATAAAAGCTGGCCCCTCTTTCATAGTTTTAGGGATTGAATAGGCTTGCGCCTTGTCCATCCCTGCTTCTGGGACAAAGCACATCTTACCCGAACACAGGACTCCCCAGAACCTCGTGGTGGTGTGTTGGCTTGAATATTCTGTATGCTTACCGACCATCTTCCTCAAAGAGGCACAAGAAAAGCCTACGGTGTGTCCTGCATCAGAACCAGGTTTTCACATGTTAACATTGGAGCATCACATGTAAGTGGCACGTTTTACTGATGTGGGGAAAGAGAGCAGGGACAGGTGTTGGGCTGTCATCGGACTTACAGTGCATGTGCTGGTGACCTTGGGGAGCTCACAGATGGTTCACAGTTGCCCCTCCTACATGAAAGGAAATTGATGTGATTCTGGTCACACAGTGCACGTTCCTGGGGAACCTGGTGCTAAACCGTTCTTAAAGGATCTGCGTCTGGGTTGGTGTTTCGTGGGTAGCAGACCAACTCCCTCTCTAGGATCTATTGAAAGTCAGCCTTTGACACAAGGGTTTGTAAAAAGAGGAAGAAGAAGAAGAAGAAGAAGAAGAAGAAGAAATGAAAAAAAAATTAAAAAACCCATCAGAGTCTTTTTCGTGAATCTCCTTGAAGATGAAACAATTTTGCAGGAACACTTTTGGCAAAGCATCCGAGCGACACAGTAACTATCTGTAACTGACAGAAGACCATGGTCAAAGAGCTGATGAGTGAGTTCATTATAGTGCAATTGACAAGGGGGTTTGGTTATTTCTATGACACCTTTTTAAAAATAGTAATTAGAGTTGTGACTGATACCATGACATCAGGGCATGTCAGATTCTTAGGAATTTTGTACAATTCCTGGAACACATATATTAAGGACTTCCATACCAATATACATGCTCAAGAGAGCCTCTCCTTCGAGAGTGCTTCTTGTGACAGACACTTAGCATACCAAATACGCCTGATAGTGCAAAAACTACCTTTTATGGGGAGAGAAAACAAGTCCTTTGAGAAGTTCCAGGAAAATCACAGGATAGGTCAAAGGTTGGAAAGACTTCATTTAGCATTCGTTTGTTTAAGGAAGCGTAATCAAAAATATCAAAGTTTGACTAAATAAGATCACAGATTTTTATGAAAGTGCTTATCTTTCTCTTTAACTAGAAAGACAATAAAATATCTTTCAGGCAAACGAAGAAGGCTGCTTCCTGATAAAAATCTTAGCTCTCTTACTAGAGACTTGGCTTTTGTAAGTGATCAAAGATCTGAAGACAGCAACATATAGCACAGGAAATTATTTTGATAAAAAACAGGATCTTTGTTTTCTAAGCACTTTACTTAAAAGGTAAAGAAAAACCCTTCCACAATCATATCAAGAAAATACCAATAGTCCAAGGAAACTTTGTCCTTTTAGCAGAAGACAATTAAGTTTTCATTTTACTTAAGAATGCTATTGATGTTAAAACTTACTTCTCTTTAAGTCAGTTAAAGAGATCTTTTTTACAAATTAATTTTGAAATACCCTCCCCAGATAGAAAAACATCAGTATACACAACATGTATCCAAAGACAGTCCTAAACACACAGACAGACACACCCTGTAGACTTCATTCCAAAACTTTATGAATCAGGTGCTACAATGTGAAACTCACATTGAACGAATGTTTATGAATACGGCTGAATCCAAACTACGTCTCTGGCAGAGTGAGTCAAGGTTACCCAGTCACCATGCTACAGCTTGTTACTAACCTTATGGAGAAGAATTTTAGCATTTGTATTTGCCCTTGACCAGCAATCTTAGGGAGTCCTGGATGGGTTCTGGGGAAGGTATCTTCTGCAGGAGTCTGTGTTTTAAAAAGCACCCCCCTCACCCCACATTTTTTCTTTTTTTTCCTTCTGACTCAGGCAACGCTGGGATGAGTTTTAGCTCCCCTGGTGTGTACGTTCCAAACATAGATTTACTAGTGAAGAGACAGAAAACCAGCAAGTTTTCTCCTAGGGGATTTGGGCTCCTATTTCTCTATTATCAGAAGCCTAGGGCAATTACTATTTAAATTTTCCCTTTGTGTTTATTAGAGATCAGAGAGCATGGGGCACTCAGTCTGTCACTTTGTCAGTCAATGGAGCATCTTTCCCTTATTTTCTCTGGGGGATTCCACCTCTTCCCATCTAACCAGGTTTAGCACGACCTAACCCGAGGTAGCTTGTGCTAGTGACCTCCTGGCTTGGCAGAAGGGCAGGCTGCCCTCTCGGGTGTGTGTTCTGCCTTGTCTGCCAGCCCTGACGCCAGAAGAGTGGGGGACACCCTCACACCCCCCATCTTTCCTTAGTCTCAGCACTTCTAACATTTGTTTGTTTGTTTGTTTAAATTCAGGTGAGTTGACAGATAGTGTATTATTAGCGCCCAGGTAGAACGTCAGATTTGTCAGTCTCATGTCACACCCAGTGCTCATTACAGCACGTGCCCTGCTTCATGGCCGTCACCCAGTTACCCCAGCCCCCCCACCGCCCTCCCCTCCGCCAGCCCGCAGTTTGTTCCCTGGAATTAAGTGTCTCTGGCAGTTTGCTTATCTTTCTGTTTTTATCTTATTTATTTTCCCTTCCCTCCCCCTGCGTTCATCTGTTTCATCCCTTGAGTTCCGCATATGAATGAAATCATAGGGTGTGTGTCTTCCTCTGACTGACTTCTTCCGCCCAGCACACTACTCTCCAATCCCCTCCATGTTCTTGCAAAGGGCAAGATTTCATTCTCTTCGATGGCTCAACTCTTCTAACTTTTAAACTTGAGCCTCTAGCTGGGTGTGGATGGCCAGCCCACCACAGAGCCCCGTACTTCACTTCTCTGCCTCTGGACACAGTTCCTCCAACCAGTGCAGCAAACCACCCAGCATTTGGAGGGCGCTCCTCCCCAAAGTCACCAGGGGTCCCTGAGGGTCTGATGTAGGTGCCCCCCTTCCCCCCAGAGGTCACTGGCCAGCTCCTGATTCACCCATGGACACCTACTTCCCCTTTCCTTTGTCTCCTGGCTGGGTCACATCCTGAGGAGCTTCCCGGGTGAGGTCTGGCTGTGCCCCCCTCCAGGGAGCAAGGGAGAGACCGGAGACAGAGGTGGCCACTCCAGACTCGCAGGCGGCAGATGTCATGAACAAGGGACCTTACTCACGAGACTTGTCTTTGGCCCTGCGGGATGAGAGCTTCCTTAGCCCAAGCAAATTTAAGCCCCATCCCCACTGGGAAAGAGAGATGAGACCTTTCCAGGGAATTTAGCCAATCCCTAACTGAGCTACATCCAAATCAGTTGGAAAGGCGCAGGTTATACTTATTCACTTTCTCAGCCTTTCTTTTTTAATAAAAAAAATTCAAATGTACTAAGAAGTTGAAATAATTTTATATCTGCTATCCATGTATCTACCACCTAGACCCTAATATTTTTTAAGATTTTATTATTTATTTATTTATTTATTTATTTAGCAGAAGGGGAGGAGCAGAAGGAGAGAGGAGGAATCTCAAGTAGGCTCCAGACTGAGTGCACAGAGACTGATAGGGGGTTGGGGGCTTTTGGGGGCGTGTGGGATATGCGATCCCATGACCCTGAGATCACGACCCGAGCCAATGTCAGAGTCCAAGGCTTAACTGACTGAACCTTCCAGGCACCCAACCTAGACCCTGTTATTAACATTACTTGTCTTATCACATGCAACCCTTTCAATCTATCCATTTATCAAACTTTTTTATACATTACCTGATAAAATAAATTGCACGTATGAGTAAACATCACTATAGACATTTCACACACATATTATCGAATATATTTCAATATTTCATTTTATTTATTTATTTTTTTAAAGATTATTTATTTATTTATATGACAGAGATCACAAGTAGGCAGAGAGAGAGAGNGAGCCCGATGTGGGCCTCGATCCCAGGACCCTGAGATCATGACCTGAGCCGAAGGCAGAGGCTTTAACCCACTGAGCCACCCAGGCGCCCTATTTCAATATTTTAAACACTTTTTAGGTTTCAATATGTCAGACCTTTACTGTACTTAAAAATAGCTCAAGATTGTTGGTTTGTGATAATTGCCTGATAACGTTTCATAGATTTTGGATGTGCGGTCATGACTTTTGATCCATTAATTCTGGAACAAATTTTTTTTTAAGTTATTTTTTATTTTATAGAGAGGGAGAGGGAAAATCCCAAGCAGATACCCCGCTGAGTGTAGAACCCAATGTGGGACTCCATCTCACAACCCTGAGATCATGACTTGAACCGAATCCAAGAATCCAATGCTCAACAGACTGAGTCACCCAGGCACCTGAAACAAGCCTTCTTTACTCTCATAAAACCCCGTTGCTCCTTCACACCCACTCACAATAGCTGGTTTCCAGACCCCCCTTTATCGTAGACTCTGCCTGCCAGGCCTCGCCCCTTCCCATCTCTTCAGGTGCATTGTGGATAAACGAATTCTGAAATGATCTCTGATTTCAGTACCCATGAGCCCAGCGTAGGCTACTGACCTTTGAATTTGTTCATCTTTATTATTCTGGCCCCCCCACCCCCACCCCTAAGGAGCTCTGAGTGCTCTGATAGACGTAACTGGAACGAGAAAATAATTATGCTCAAGGATGTCACTGGATCCTGTGATATTTTGCTGGGAACGAATAAGCCCATTAATCAAAGAAGAAACACTTTCCCAAGCCAGAGAAACAAATTAGGAACATGAGATGTAGAAACAGTTCAGCTATTGATCTGGAATAGTATGTGGAGTATTGCTTCAAAAGACACTTATTTTTTTTTAAACTTGTATTCAGTAATGAGAGAAGAATCCTGCAGGTGTATTCATGAAGCTTTAGCATGAAAGGGCTCAGTTATTGTGCGTACTTTAAGTGAATACGATTTTGGCATTTGGAAAATGTGGAACAGGAAGTCGTATAAATCGATGACATAGAATTTATTACAACACCAACTATGTCCATTGCCAACTGGTTTGTGGTCATTTCTGGTCTAGTCTGTGCCACCAATAATTACATTTCATTTTTAAAAGACTAAATACAACACAGACGTAAAATTTATTATTTTTTTTCCATGATGGCCATTCAGATTTTGGTACTGGGAAGTGGGGTGCTGTTGAAACAAATACTACAATATGTGGGAGCAGCTTTAGAATTGGGTAGTGGGTAGAAACTGGAAGAGTTCTGAGATACTTGATAAGAAAAAAAAAAGAAAACAAAAAGCTTTGATTGCCTGGTGGAGACGGTGAGTAGACAGGGATGTAAGATGTGCTTCTGATGAGAGCAAGGACAGAAATGAAGAACATGTTATGGGAACTGGAGGGAAAGCCATTCTTGTTATAAAACTGCCGAGACCTTTCCTGTACTGGGTCCCAGTGTTTTCTGGAAGGTAGACCATGTACTCGGTCTATGGACTTGCATATTTAGCGAGATTTCTAAACAAAGTATTTCATGAGTGGTCTCTTTTCTTCTTGTTATTTAGAGTGGGATGCAAGAGGAAAGAAATACATCGAGGAAGAAAGTGTTAAAAGAAACCAGCTCTTCCTGATTTGGAAGAGTGCCAGTCTATCCTAACAGTGTGCTCTGGAAACAAAGCCAAGGATGTGGCTGGACAGCCATGTGCTAAAGAGATTAGCTGTGTGACTCATGGATCCAATCAAGCATCTCAGCAGAAGCCAGACACAGAGAGGCTGTTACCCAGGAAATACCCAGTCTTGTCCAATGACTTGGCCTGCTTTGAACTGCACAAGAGGCTAACGAGTTTTTAGAATTTTATACCAGCAGCCACAGTGCCAACCTGCCTGGCTTGAATGAGACAGAGGATATAACATGAAGAAAAAATGACTGTAGAGCTGGATAGAGAGGCTGTTGGGCTCCCATGGTCACCATGGGCCAAGGGGGCACGGCCACCACCCTGCTGGGCCTGGAGGACAGAATATGGAGCTAGAACAGATCATTCTCAGGACTTAAATCAAATGGAATTTGCCCTGTTATGTTTTGGATTTCCTTGGGACCCACGATCCCTTTCTTCCTTCTGACTTCTCCCTTCTGGAGTGGGAATGTCTCCCTGTGCCTGACCCACCACTGCGTTTTGGAAGCACACCCCTTGTCTGGTTTCACAGCTTCACAACTGGAACAGAATTCAGGAGGAATCAGACCTCAAATCTCAGTGATTTCAGTGATACTGAGATGAGATTTGGGGCTCCGAGTTGAGGCTGGAATGTGCTAAAACTTTCAGGGATGCTCAGATGGGTTGAATGCATTTTGCATGTGAGGAGCACATGCGTTTTGGGGGGAGCCTGAGGGCAGACTGTTATAGGTACAATTATGTCCCCAAATTCATATGTTGAAGTTCTAACCCCCCAGTGCCTTGTATGTCGGAACATGATCTTGCTTGCAAATAGATTCTTTGCTGATATAATTAGTTCTGCTAGAATGAGGTCATACTGGAGTAGGCTAGCTCCCTGATACAATATGACTGTTGTCTTTATCGATCAGGGGCAATGGGGACACAGATATGCACGCAGGGAGCACACCTTCTGAAGGTGAAGGTTAGCACCAGGTGGGGCTTCTACCAGGCAAGGTAACCCAAGGATTGCCAGCCAACCCCCAGAAGCTAGGATGGAGTCATGCAGGAGATTCTTCCTCGCTGCCCCCAGGAGGAACCAGCCCTGCTGACACCTCGATGTTGGACTTCCAGTCCAGATTGTGAGACGACGCATTTCAGTTTCTTAACCACCCAGTGTACGCTATTTCCTGATGGCTGCCATCGCAAATTGATATAGGTGACAACCGGGAAAGAGAAGACAGATGTGCTAGACCCAGCATTCACAGGAACACACGATTTGCAAATCGGGTCTTCGTCACTTCGGATAGCCTGTCTAGGATCATAAGATTGTTTTAAAAGCTGTTTTATCACCAGTTTTCTTTTCTTGGGCTTTAATTTGTTTCTGATGTCTTTGTGTGGCATGTGAGTTAATATTCCGATTTTACCAACAATTCACACTTTAAGAAAGGGAATAGCACTTATAGTGAGGTACAGTAATTCATATTAACAAATTGGCATATTTTAATTTTCACCATCGGTTCTGTAGGTGTCTTATGAGCAGAGGATATATTTTCGTATGATTTATTCATGTTTCAAGATGATTAAGTGTGAGAGCTTGACCAGATGCTGCATAACTCTTAAACCTCGTTTCTGATGAAAGAGATGTTTGGTATATGAGCAGGACATAGGGAAAATTTATTGTATATAAATTATATTTACCCCCCAAATTAAAAAAATTTAAAAAAAATGTCCAGAATTAAAAGCATGACCCATTGCGTTGGTCTCAGAGACCTTGGAAATTTCCAAGGTCTCGGCTAGTCTTGGCTTGTAGTCTCTTATTCTACTCCAGTGATCATCGCACCTAAATCTTTGACCATGGGTTCTACTTCAAATATTTCCTTGTTTTGATTTCCTCTACTTGGCTATCCTGTTTCTACATTCAAGTCATTTTTCATTAAGAATCATCCAGTCCCCAACCTACATAAAACCTATCATGCTCCCCTCTCCCTTCTCTCTCACTACAGAATTCTCTCCCAACTTCTGCATCCTTTTATTATATCAGTTTGAATTTTGGGGTGCCTGCAATAAATAAATAAACCAAAGAACCACTCCTCATTCTCTTTTCCCAGAGCCAAGCTAGTGACTGACACAAAGATGCTCAGTAAACCGTAAATGAATAAATACATAAATGAGAATGTAATTCTTTCATAGCTGAAGAACTTGTGTGAATAGCTTTGTGTTGCTGTCCTTATAGAAAGCTTAGCTTCCTAAAAGTCAAATGCTTCCCATCTGGAAATTCTTTTTGATCTCTTACCTTTGCTGTGGTCAATTAGTCTTCCTTTAAAAGTTCCTAAGTAGTGCGTGTCTACAGTTCTAGACACACAGTTCCCCACAGAGTGTGTATAGATATTACTGGTCTCAGGAGTTTCTTCCTGCTCTCAGAAAACTTCTGTCTGGGGTCTTTGGGAGGCGATGAGGTCACAAGAGAGGAACCCTTATGAACAGGATTAGTGTTGTCATAAAAGAGACCCTGAGAGTTCCCTTGCCCCCTCATATCACATGAGAACACCACAAAAAAGACAGTGGTCCATGAATCAGGAGGAGAGCTCTTACCCGAAAGATGAAGTTCACCCGTGCCTCCATCTTGGACCCTCCAGCCTCCCAAACTGAGAACTTTCTGTGTTTGCAAGTGACTCAGTCTATTTTGTTATAGCAGTCCAAACTGACAATGATCTTAGTGAAGATAATATATTTTATTTATATTTAAATTACAAATAAGTATATGTATTGACTTTCGATTATTTTTCTATATACAAATTCACCCAATATAGAAAGACAAGTAAGATTGACCACTGAGTGCTCCATACACACTTTTAATGTTTGGCAAAGAACAAGCTAGAGTGGGGGCATCGCGCCCCTACACACCCACCAATAGAACCCTGTTTCCTATGGGCTCCTGGAATCTCTGGGGCCTTTTGCAGGTCTTCTGAACAACATGGCATCTAGGAGCTCTGCCTTCCGGTGTAAGTCTGCCCCCACTCTCTGCCTACACAGAGGTAAAACAACCGTGGACAGAGTAGCCGTAGTGGGAAACAAACCCATGCCATACGCGGCTGTGCCCTAACCCACTCTCTGCAAAATACTGACGGTGAGGGACAGGGTGACCACCTTTCTCACCCCAAACAAGTAACTTCAGTTTTATTTGCATTGCACATTTTCATAATTAAAACCATTCCATATAAAATATTTTAAATAATTGTATTGAGAGACAGTCACACAAATTAGATGGATTTTCCTGGGGTAGATAACATGTTTAACTTGCTCAAAAAATCAAGGAAAAAACCATTAATAATATTTTACCACCTTCCCATCAGTCTCCTTCCTGATCACTGTAGTTTTGCAAAAGGAAGGACTTCCCTGACTTTTTTTTTTTTGAAAGAGAGAGAATGTGCCTATAACTATAACTGGAGAGGGGGTAAGAGGGCAGAGAGAGAGAGGAAGAGAGAGAGAGAGAGAGAGAGAGGAAGAGAGAGAGAGAGGGAGACAACCTTAAGCAGGATCCATGCCCAGCACAGCATCCAATGCAGGGCTCCAACTCACAACCTGAGATTATGACCTGGGCCAAAATCAAGAGTTGGTTGCTTAACCCACTGAGTGACCCAGGCACCCAGGGCTTCCTTGACTTCTGATTCAATAGAATATATGGCTATTCTTGAACCATATACAATAACCATATAAGGGAGATTTAGAGTGTGAACATATTTCTTTTTCTGGCTTGTTTTATTCAACATCATGTTTGTGTAATTGATTTACATTTTTAAAAATAATATTATAGAATGCACTTGTTGAGTTATGGAAATGCAAATTGTTTCAGCTCAGAGATATTAGGAGTAATGCAATGACCATACTCGAGTTTTGGCGAACATATATTTGTGTTTCTGTTGGAGTGGAATTTGAGACCTGCACAGCATGCATACATTCAACTTTAATAAATGTCACTGGGTTGGGGCAACTGGGTGGCTCAGTGGGTTAAGTCTGCCTTCGGCTCAGGTTATGATCTCAGGGTCCTGGGATCGAGCCCCGCATCGGACTCTCTGCTCAGTGGGGAGCCTGCTTCCCCCTCTCTCTCTGCCTGCCTCTCTGCCTACTTGTGATCTCTCTCTCTGTCAAATAAATAAATAAAATCTAAAAAAAAAAAAGTTACTGGGTTTTCCAAAGTGGTCACACCAATGTACATTCTCAGTGATAGTGATTGGAAATACCAGTAGATAAACATCTTTGCATATCCAGGACACTTGAATTTTAGTTGTTCTGATGGAAATATATTGATGATTCAGGGTAGTTTTAATTTGCATTACTTGTGACCACAAAAATTCATTAGCCTTTTGGCGATGCCTATTTCTGAATATCTATTTTTCTATTGGGTTGTCTATATTTTCCTTACTGATTTATACAACTAAAAAATATTAGAGGTACAAACACAATGCTACATATAGGTGTTATAAATATCTTTTCTCACTCTCTGTGATGATTCTTATTTCCCTTAGAGGAGAAATGTGATGAAGTTATTAATTTGAAGGTAGCCCAGGAGTGGGGAAACTTTTTCCTTAAGGCATGAGAATAAATATTTTCAGCTTTGAGGATACACTCATCTTGATCACAACTACCTAACTGCTGATATAGTGTAGAAGAGGCAATATATAAGCAAATGAGTATGATTGTATTCCAACAAAATGTTGTTTATGATATTAAAATTTAAATTTCATATAATTTTCAAGTGGCATGAAATAGTATTCTTCTTTATGATTTTTTTCAACTGTTGAAAAATGTAAAAACCATTCTTAGCTCAAGGCCAGTACAAAAACACATGTTGGGTCAGATCTGACCCATGAGCTTGCCAATCCCTAATATAGCATAATATATCAAATATTTTCTGTATAGGTAATGACTGAGAATAGCTGTTTATGGACATCTTTGTCTATGGACATCAATTTTAATTTTAGCTGTTCTGATCAATCAATATTAATAATTCGGTGTTGTTTTATTCTCCTGTTAATTTTTTGTTGCTTTTTCTATTCACTATTGTATATATGAGATACACAAGCATTTTGTCACTAAACACAATTATTTGAATGCCTATATTTAACAATTCTGCATAATTAAACCATCTGTTACGCTATTTCTATTGTCTGTTTTTTTCCAGGATTTTGTCACTTGATCTATTATGGTTGTGTGCCTAGTAAGGTGTTATTGAATATTGACTATGAGAATTCTTCTCCCAGCAGGATTTAAATTTACTTCTGGTAGATGGTTATCATTCTAATCCAATGTGTTAATTAGCTGATTAGATGTGGTTTTAATGTTTTCTTAGTTTAGATTTATGTATTTCTGTTTATTATTCCTTGTAGATGATAGCCCTTCATGAGTTTAATTGAAAACCTTGGCTGTTTCTCGGTTCCCCTATTATGCTGACAGGACTTGAACTTTGTGGGTTTTTTTGCTAGGATTATGAGATAGCCAACATCTGCCCAACCTTTTCAAACTAAGGCTGCTAAGATGAATTGCCAAGTGCCTTGTACTGAAAAACATAATTGAATTTTGGACTCATCTCTCCATTCCCTGTATTTTGGTCTTTACTGGTAGGTCTTTACTGGTAATTATTCAGTCCATTGGAACGGACTTTTTTTCAATGGTATTCAGTTTCGCTAACAGTTTCAGCAGGATGTTTAGGTTCATACAAGCTAAACCTTCATGACTGGAAAAAAACTCCATTCCTTATGCAATTTTGAATCCCCCCCTCTTTTTTTACTGAATTAATCTTATGCGCACTTTCTTTAAAATTGTACACAATACAATTTCATGGATGTAAATTCTCATTTCAAAATTTTACAAATTGTTTCCACATTAGAACTTTCCGAATTGGATTTTTAACTTATTGACCCACTGAGCCACCCAGGCGCCTTGGATTTTTAACTTATTGGAGTTTGTTATTCCTTTCTTTTTTTTCAATTTCTCTCTTTGAATGAGACTACCTACAATTATTACCCAACATATTCTCCCTTATTGTATTGTGTTGGGTTTTTTTTTTTCTTCCAATTTTCTAGTTTCATAGGTCCATAAATGGAAAAGAATTTTGTTCCAGGATGGGTTATAATGAATTTCACCCATACCAGATTTAGACAATGAGACATGAGACCTTTAAGTAGAGGATGTTTAGATGGAATTTTGGTCATGAGTTGATGTTGTAATGAGTTGAGACTTGGGGAGATGTTGGCATGAGGAGAATATATTTTCCACATAAAGTGTACATGAATCTTTGAAGGCTATAAAGTGGACTATGATATGCTGAATAGTGGTTCCCCCAAGATGTCTATGTCCTAATGCCCTGTGAATGTTTCTTCACATGGGATTAGAAATTTCACAGCTGCAATTAATTCCACAGCTCAGGATTTCACAGAGGTCTTGAAGTGAGATTATTCTGGATTATCCAGGTAAGCCTTAAATGCTCACACAGGTCCTTATAAGACAGAGGAAAAAGTTCAAGTAAAGAAAAAGGTGAAGTAATGATGGAACAAAGAGAGACTTAAAGGTGCTTTGCTGTCGGCTTCCAAGATGGAGGGAGGAGTCAAGGTCCAAGAAGTGCATCCCTAGAAGCTAAAAGAAGAAAAAGAATGGACTCGCCTGTGGGCCCTCTAGAATGAGTGTGATCCTGTTAACACCTTGGATTAGGCCCCAGGAGATCCATTTCAGACTTCTGACTTTCAGACTGTAAAGGAATAAATTTGTGTTGTTTTCAGCCACTAACTATCCTCTAATTTGTTATAGTAGCAACAAGAAGTTAATACAGATTGAGATGTGATAGGACTCTTTTCTGTTGTTAATTTGGGAAAAATTCTTAAGTAAAAAATATGTTATCTCAAGTATTTAAAAATTATTTTCCAAATCTGTTGTTCCTTTGCTAATTAGTTTTAATGCGTAGAGGGATGGATTATTTAGAACACAGTAGCATGCATTATTTATGTCTTATCAAGTGGTTCCTATCAACATTTACCTAGTTCCAGTTGTTCTGACTTTTAAAAATGTAATAAATTAAACAGGTTTATTTTCCAAAAGTTTTTTACTTCCATTTCCTTGCAACTATTACTCTACCTCTCTTCTTCATCACAATCAAAATTCTTGAAAGTGACCCCAGAATGTATTAATCTGATTATTCCACTCTCCTCAAAGTTGTAATTTAATGGATATGCTTTAGTTTGGGATTTGTTACTCTGGAGTAGGTGATATTATTGACCACTGCCTTGTTTTTATTTAAAAAAAATTTTTTTAAGATTTTATTTATTTATTTGACAGAGAGAGACACAGAGAGAGAGAGTACACAAGCAGGGGGAGTGGGAGAGGGAGAAGCAGGCTTCCTGCAGGGCAGGGACCCCAATTCGGGGCTCGATCCCAGGGTCCTGGAATCATGACCTGAGCCGAAGGCAGACGCTTAACGACTGAGCCACCCAGGCGCTCCCAATCCCTTGTTTTTAACCTAGTTTTTTTATGAACCCAGTGGCCCCCTACTATCTTGGATTTATTCCATCTCTGACCAATTGTACTTTATTCATTTGGAAAACTAATTTTCATTTAGATGGATGTTACATATTGGCAATGTTTACAGTTTGATTACGGTCTTTTAAAATCCTCTTTTATTAATCATCTTTCCCTGGGAATAACCATGCCCACAAAAAAAAGAGGTTTCCATAACATCTTAAATGTCCATACCACTAAGGGTATAATTCTAAAACCAAGTTTAAGTCCTGCTCTGAGCTCAAGACTATATTGAGCTGCCTGTCCTCTCTTAAATATATATACATTAAAAAATGCATCTCATACTCCATATGTTGAAATCCAAATACACATTTCTCTGGACTTCTACTGTAGACAGTGATGACATCACCATTCTTCCACCTCAAAAGACAGGTACCTGGGTTTCAGACTTGGCACCTGCTCCTCCCTCACTCCTCATGTCCGGATCCAAATCAGCCTCATTTCTAGACTCAAAATCATTCATTTTTATTTTTTAGCCATCTTTAATGATCTTGTTCCAAGATATCACCATCACTTATCTGGATTACAACTTTATACTCTAGGTTGTAGCCAAAGTATTTTTAACACACATCTGATTAAGCTCCACATTAATGGCCACAGTGAAACCCTTTCATAGGCTCTCACAGAACAGGTAAAGACAAAGTCCATTACTGTGACCCATGACGTTATTTCTAGTCCCCATACTACTGATCTCTCCAGCACCACTTCTTCCATCGTCCTCCTTTCTCCCAACTCTGTGTGGCTCTTACATTTGCCTTTTTTCAGTTCCTTGTACCCCTATGTCTCCTCTGTCAAAAGGCCTTTGTGCATGTTGTTTGCTCTTCCACAAATGGTTCTCCCTATCTGCTTCCCACCTTCCAACAGTCTACCCCCATACACTGGAAAACCTGGATACCTTCCCCATCATCATTCAGACCTCAGTGCTCATATTCCAAGGAACTGCTCCCTAACTGTACCCATCATACTCACCCCTTTCCTCAGCAAACATTTCCCCTTACATTGTAGCACATGCCAAATTTCAATATTGCAACTTTTCTTAATCATTTGTGTAGAACCAGTTTTCAACTTACCTTAAGAACACTGAGAGCATGGACTAAGGACACTGGCTTGCTTTTCATTCCATACTTTGTGTATATTGCAATACTTGATACTTGATGGACACTTCCTAGGGCCTTGTTTAAAGATTTCAGGAAAGGATGAGTGGGACAGAAAGAACAGCTGTGCTTTATTCACTTTAACATTGATCTAGAACAAACCTTGATAAAAACTCAAAGTGAGATTCCTTATATTAAGAAAAATTACTTCACATTTAATCTTTTTTTTTTTTGCCTTTCATATGCTCCATTAGTTTAAGCTAAATTCACATTTTATAATGCATGATTTTGGCAAAGAAGATAAAAGATTCCTTCTATTCAGAATAATATATCACAAATTTTTCTGCCATCCTTTCTTAACCCTCTCTCTTTCTCATGTTAATAATTGAAATAATGCCTGTTAAATAAATGAGTAATAAAGAGATGCTCATTTCCTTGAATAGACATGTCAGCATTTCACTTAAGAAGTGCTATCTTCAGGGGCACCTGGGTGGCTCAGTGGGTTAAAGCCTCTGCCTTCAGCTCAGGTCATGATCTCAGGGTCCTGGGATCGAGGCCCGCATTGGGCTCTCTGCTCGGCAGGGAGCCTGCTTCCTCCTCTCTCTCTGCCTGCCTCTCAGCCTACTTGTGATCTCTCTCCCTCTGTGAAATAAATAAATAAAATCTTAAAAGAAAAAAAAAAGAAGTGCTATCTTCATATTTTCAGGTTATTGCCCCCAAATAGGCAGTGGTTAGAAATTACTTGTAAGGTGGTCTATATTTTTACACAGACACAGTGATAGATTAGTGGTAAGAAGTTGTATGATTTTTAAGTGAGACATTGGGTTCTGGCTTCTAGTACTACTTAAGTTTTTAAGTATCCAAGTAACTTTTTTCACGTTGTTCCATCTCTTGGTGGACTTTCTTCTCTCAACATAAAAGTTCAGATTCGATGATTGTCATAATAGTATGGCAACTAATTTGCCCCCAACAGTTTCTAGGAAAATAAATGGAAAAGGATAATGGTTTTGGTAAAGAAGTAGCTATTGATGGCTTCCTTAATCACAGGAAAAGGGGCCCATATATTGGAATGGGAGGGATTAGGGTATAGATAAAATCTCAAAAATAGAGTATGTGCTAGGTCCTAATTTGTATTGAAAGGTCCCTGATCATAAGTACTTAAATAGCATTTACCTTATTATAAAAATACAGCAGCTATGAAACTTTGAATTTTCATAGAGAAGTGTAATATTTAAACCATGCCATTGAATCAAAGTAATTTTCTTGGTTGCTTGCATCTGCCACTCAGCTGCTCTTCTAAATTACTGAGTTTACTCTTTGCTCTCTCTATCTGATTTATGTGCACAGGTCTCCTCATTTTATAATTTGGAAAACAATGTTTCTAGAGTTTAAAGAGCTGTCCAAAGGACCCAGAGCTCTCAAACATTTTGAACTAAGTCTTCCGATTCCGTGACTCCTCTTGGGTGTGTTTCTGTGGAAGAGAGCAGAGAGGTGAAGGCAGAGGTGAACATTTGTGTGGTGTATGGAATATTCCCCTCACTTGAGGATTTGCAAACACCCAAAGCAGTGGTGTCGGGGAGAGACCAGAGTGAGATTTCAGCTTTTATCTTTGTCTCTAGTGTGTGATCTTGTCAGCCATTTACCATCTCCAGACCTCAGCAGCATCATTTGTAAAATAAGGAGTTTGGCCTCAGTGAACTCTGAGGTTCTGTGAAGGTCTGTATTTCAATCAATAATATAACTGCCAGGCAAAGCCGCACCTATTCAAATAACACTCCAGTGCCAAGCACAGAGAGTGTGATGGATGGAGAGAGGCTTCACTAAGAAGATAATTTATTGGTACCAAATGTTATATCTCCTTGGTTCCTTCTAGGAAGACATAAAGCTGATAAATTGTTTGAATCTAAATTAGATTGTTTATACTTATTATCCATAGAGAAATGACTTGTTTATATCACTAGTGTCTTTTGTGTGTTTATCAATCAAGCTTTTTTTTTTAATCAAAAACCCTATTCCTTCATAAGGAGAGAAAGGCAGGAAAAAAAGAGGGTTCAGCAGTGGTCCAAAGACTATTTCAAAGCTGTTAATATTTGACTGGGATTGGCTCCCTTCTCTCTGGGCTGTTAATTGGATGTCATAATTTCCATTTAGAAAAAAGCACTAAAGACTAAAATTTTGGTAAGAGCTAAATGCTCTTCGGGAATCTTTTTATGAAATCCCACTTCACACCCACCATGACGGTTAGAATGGAAAAAGTCAGGTAGTGACTAGTATGAACAAGGGTGCAGAGAAATGGAAACCCTCGTGCTTTGGTGGTCACGTAAAATAATGCAGTCACTTGGGAAAACAGTCTGGCAGTTTCTCGAATGACTAGACATTTGAGTAGTCCCAGAAATCCTACTCCTGGGTGTCTACCCAAGAGAAGTGAGGGCAGATGTCCACCCAAACACTTGTGTCCGAATGTTTATAGCAGCATTGGTCATACAAGCCTGATGATAAAAACAATTTAAATGCTCATCAAACAGCAATGGCTAAATGAAATCTCATAGATCTATACAATGGAATATTGTTCAGCCCTAAAAAGATATGAAATTCTTTTTTTTAATTTTTTTATTATTATTATTTGCCCCAGGGGTACAGCTCTGTGAATCATCAGGCTTACACCTTTCACAGCACTCACCACAGAACAAACCCTCCCCAATGTCCATCCCCATCCACCCTATCCCTACCCTCCCACCCCCCAGTAACCCTCAGTTTGTTTTGTGAGATTTAGAGTCTCTTATGGTTTGTCTCCTTCCCCGCCCCATCTTGTTTCATTATTTTTCCCTCCCTACCCCCATGACCCCCCACCCTGGCCCTCAGGTTCCTCATATCAGAGAGATCATATGATAATTGTCTTTCTCTGATTGGCTTAAAGAAATGAAGTTCTGATTCATGCTAAAATATGCACGAGTCTTGAAAACATGATGATAAATGAAAGAAACCAGTCACAAAGGACCACACTTTATAACATTCCATTCATAGGAAATGTTCAGAGTGAGGAAATGTACAGACACTGTGCAGATTAGTGGTTGCTTAGCTCTGGATGGAGGGTGATAGGATGATGAGTAAAGCTTAAGTGAGGGTTGCCTTTTGTGGCAATGACGATGTTCTAAAATTGACTGTAGCAATGGTTCTACCTATCTGTAAATATACTAAAAACGAATGAAGTATACACTTTAAATGAGTGAATTATATGGTATAAATTAGATTTCAATAAAGCCTTAAAAAAATAAAAGCGGAGGGGAGGTTTTTAAGTTAAAATGAAATAGTTACACTTTCTGAATTTTTTTTCCAAGACTTTTTTGGTCACAATTGATGAAAAAATTCATGAGCCCTCTTAAATATGCTCAGTTGAGACCACTCACTGGGAAACTTACAGATTTTGATAAAAGCGAATCTTGAAACATAGTCTTGGTTGCTACCTCTAGCACGCTAGGAAACCACACCAGGAGGTGCAGAAAAAGCTGGGATAGATACGGATCAGGAGTTAGCTAGGGAAATCTGGACAGGAAAGGGCCTTATAATCAAGTATTTTTGAAGTTGAATCTCAAAGTCATCCCAGATTAAGATCAATGGCTACTGGGGAGTCTAATCACAGAGGTGGGTGACCTCCCAGAATCTGTGGGATTTTTTCCAGCATCAGGTAGAATCTCAGGGAGTCGTATGCAGAGATCCCACAGAGAAGGATCTTCTAGGAGGACTTGGCCTGGATGGAAGGCAGTCCCACTCCGTCTGATTCTTTGTTCTGCCTGGGCCCTGGTGTGACTGGAGCCTTAGACCCTGCTACAAGGGCCAAGAATGCAAAGACTGATAAACAATATCAGAACATAAGAAATGAGTGCAGTTTTCTAGAGTTTGGCTACAAAGCAACCATGTCCAAAAGTGAGGTTCCAGGAGCTGGACTTTCAGAAGATAAAGACAGTGAAGATCATATTCTCAGAGAAAATCAGACAGAGATTGAAAGGTTTTTGTTATTTCCTACGCCTTATCACACATGTAAATAGATCATCTTCCGTACAATTATATTTTCAGTGTCTGCTACCCTGCCCTTACGCCCACACTTCATTTATACTCGCGGGGATAGAGACTTTGTCTTATTTATCATCGTGGTCTGCTGTGTTTGATAAATCATGGAGCCACCAATAAATATTTGTTGAGTATATACATGAATGCTTGAAGGAATGAGTAAATGAATCAGGGACTGATGTTCAAAGAGAGACCTGGAACCCATGTCTTGACTTGAAATGAGAATTCATCCAGAAATGTATGACCTACCAACTAGCAATATATGTATCACCTGCTTTTATTTATATGTAAAGATGTATGTGCTTTATATATATATATATATATATATATATATATATATATATATATATATATATATTTTTTTGAGAGATCTGAGAAGGAAGGGCACAGGGAGAGAGAAAGAGATCTTAAGCAGGCTCCATGGTCAGCGTGGA
>LNAC01001636.1:82684-129693 GCA_002007465.1 Ailurus styani
TTTTAGGGAGAGAGAGAGTGTGTGTGAAAGGTGAAGGGGGTAGGGGAGGAACAGAGGGGGAGGGAGAGTGAGAATCTCAAGCAGACTCCCCACTGAGTGTGGAGCCTGAGGCAGGGCTCAGTCCTAGGACCCTGAGATCATGAGCTGAGCCAAAACCAAGAGCCAGGTGCTTCACTGACTGAACCACCCAGGTGCCCCAAGTAGATTATGTTTTTAAACACTTGGAACTTAATAAGGGCTTTCATAAGTTTGTTCATTTAATTAGCACTACTGTCTTATGGAGTAGGTACGGTGATTCCCACCTTAAAGTCGAGAAAAACAGAACCTCTCTATGTGACAAAGTTAGGGTACACTTTGGGGTCTCCTGACTTCATAATTCACAACGTTTTCCTTGCACTTGATGTTTCAGTGTTTAAAATGCACTCAGAGAACGACAGTGGTTGGAGGGATCTGACTAGAAGCATTTGAAGTGGGGCCCCTATGTTCCAATACAGGCGCTTTTATAACTTCCCCCGAAGTCTCCCTCTTCCCCCAAACCACCATCATCTAAGCCCTTCTCTTCCTTCTCCTGAACAATAAATGGTTGCATGTATGTTAGAATTCCTTGAAGGAAAAGTAAGCTGTTCCCAGTTATGATCATCCTTTTTAGTTGAATGCATAGTTTCCTCAACATTCTTTCTCCACCCTCGACAGCAGTGTTGTAGCCCAAACATAGGCAATAAAGCATAGCAGGAAGTCATTCAGAGAGCATGGTGAGTGAGAGCATAGAATCCCATATCCCATATCACATGCCACGTCATTATTTATCATGTGAGGACTCCCAGCAGCCCAGACTCCTGGGTATGACACATGAGACTTTCCAAGGTATAACCTTGCCTATTACCACTCCACCTGATGTCTTTCACTGTTCTGTCTCCCAAACAAGAATTCTTTGAACTTTTATGTTTTTGTGTTGATGCAGACACTTTGC
Source organism: Ailurus styani (assembly GCA_002007465.1). Taxonomy (NCBI): domain Eukaryota; kingdom Metazoa; phylum Chordata; class Mammalia; order Carnivora; family Ailuridae; genus Ailurus; species Ailurus styani. The sequence goes on from LNAC01001636.1 coordinate 83,655, forward strand.
CCTTTGACATGCTCATGTTATTCTTGAAGAAAGGTATATGTCTTGTTCATTTCCATGACCTGAGCTTTAGTGGACGCCCTGCATTATAAGAAGAGCTCAGAAAATATTTGCCAGTGTAGTCATTCATGTTTGTAGAAGAATAGTTATGGAATAACCTCCCTATGCCATGCACTTGGGTTAATATTGATTATGCAAAATATGAATAGGGCATGGTTCTTGATTCAATGAAAATGGATCAATTACTTTGTTTAGTTTATTTGGGAAAACAGGCAATACAACAAATGTGTGACATATTTAAGAAGGATATGTGGGGCCCCTGGATGGCTCAGCCAGTTCAGCGTCTGACTCTTGATTTCAGCTCAGGTCCTGAACTCAGGGTCGTGAGATTGAGCCCCATGCTGGGTCCATACTCAGTGCAGAGTGTGTTTGAGATTCTCTCTCTCTCTTTCCCTCTATCCCTCTCTGCTCTCTCTATCTATATAAATAAACTGATTATATCTTTTTTAAAAAAAGGCAGTACCTGGGTGGCTCAGTCATTCATTGTCTGCCTTCGGCTCAGGTCATGATCCCAGGGTCCTGGGATTGAGCCCCGCATCGGGCTCCCTGCTCTGCGGGAAAGCCTGCTTCTCCCTCTCCCACTCTCCCTGATGGTGTTCCCTCTTTTACTGTATCTCTTTCTCTCAAATAAATAAATAAAATATTTTAAAAAAACGTCTTTTAAAAAAAGGAGGCTGTGTACCAGGTTTTAAGAGTAGTGAAGTCAGGTGGATGGTGAAGGTTTCCAGAAAGAGGCCATGTCTAACCTAACCTGTGTCGGTGGTTTGCTGGAGACCTCTTGCACCAGCTAGCAAGAGTCGATTGTGGGTATGTCTTCCCAGGTTCAGCGATGTCACTTTGCATTCAGCCCCTAGGAAATATTTACACCATTGATATGGAAAGACACTGCATTGCAGGAAACCTCACCCCCTCCTGGAGAGACTGCATGTCTCATTCGTAGCAATGAGATTTAATTTATAGAAGTGACTAACTACTCAGAGAGGCTGGGGCTATTTTTATTACTTACATTCCCTGGGGGAGGCATCAGGTTTTGTTTAAGAGGCACAAGCAGGAGCAAAGGGAAAGCCTGCTCCAAAGCCTTTACTGGGATTCGCTCAGGAAAGGCAAAGTGGAGCAGAGGACTGGGCTAGTTTGAGTGACTACAGAGGGACTTTGAGTTGTGGGATGGTCTCTAGTTGTCTAGTGGTCCCGGGATGATTTGGAGCAAGAGGGATAGGGGCTTGGTGAAAAAGGGGATCTTCACGGTCAACTCAGGGACAGTTGGTTTGCTAACTTAAGGCATGCCGCTCTGAGCCCCTTGCTAAGAACTGGCTAGCCTCGGAAGGGCCAGAGTCTCCTTGGCCAGCTTTTGAAGATGTCGAAATATCATAAAACACAAAAAAGAAAACTCATGATGAAGGCACAGCAGGCAAACCTTCATCAAAATGCTGTGGGTCAAATGGAGGAACCCAAGGAAGACATCCAGAACGGAAGTAGATACAATTGATAGAGGCAGGACACAAAGACAGTGAAGGTGTTCGGGTCCGTGACCCCCTGGGAACACGCACTCAAAAGCAGGCCCCTGTTTGTCACATGGACGAGTAGGATACCCAAGAACACAGGTGGCACCTCATGTTTACAAGAGAAAGGGAAGACTTTGTTTTGACACGATGAGATGTTTTGACATGAAAACGACAGCAGCGATGTCTGGCAGGTGTATGCACCTGTTTCTGTACCATGAGCTCAGGGCCTATTTCTGGGGTTTAGATACAGTGGCCAACTGTCAGTGAATCCAAGGTGGCATTTTCACTGTGTATCCCATTCTGCTGAGTGTAGTTATAGCATAGAACACATTACGGAGCTTCTCTACCAGTCACATGTTTGGTAATACGGCCCTTAACTGCAGGTCAGTAATGGGCAGTCAAGAACCATTTAGATCTGCAAAGCAAGGACCCTGGGGAGTTTAGTCTTGAAAGAAACACTAGATCTCAACCCCCCTCTCTGGTGATGCTTCAAACTCACCAGGTTGCACAGCCTCTCAGAAACCAGGTAGAGATATCTCAAAAGCTATTTCACAGGGTCAAATAAGATAGTCATTATTGGTTTATATCATCGTATCCATATATATTCGTTCAACAACCTAATAAGCTAGTAAGAAGTTAATTCATGGGGCACATGGCTGGCTCAGTCAGTTAAGTGTCTGACTCTTGATCTCAGCTCAGGTCTTGATTTTAGGATTGTGAATTGGAGCTCTGCATTGGGCTCCCTGGTGGGCATGGAACTTTTAAAAACAAAACAAAACAACAACGTTAACTCACATGAAATATTAGTTGCCACTGAAAAGCATAAGTAAATAAACAGCATCACCCAAGTCTGTTATAAACTGGAAATACACATGCTACCTTTTGCAGGTGTTATAGTGGAGTAAAATAAGAAGGCAAAAATCAAACCAAGGCTATGGGTGTAGGAAGGGGAGTAAGGAACGTTGGGGAGGAGGCNTAAAAAAAAATAAAAAATAAATAAAAACAAAACAAAACAACAACGTTAACTCACATGAAATATTAGTTGCCACTGAAAAGCATAAGTAAATAAACAGCATCACCCAAGTCTGTTATAAACTGGAAATACACATGCTACCTTTTGCAGGTGTTATAGTGGAGTAAAATAAGAAGGCAAAAATCAAACCAAGGCTATGGGTGTAGGAAGGGGAGTAAGGAACGTTGGGGAGGAGGCATCACTTAAACGGATGCTGGACTGGGAGCTCACTACGTCATGATGGATAAAAGCCTCCTTACCTTGATCAAGCCGTTCATCTCTGCAGGCCTGTTTCTCCACCTGGGGCAGGGCGCTAATGCCTGCTCAGTGACTGATACCGGGAAGGATCTGAGCTCCCCTACTTGCGAGTTACCAAGTTCAACCCCCACATGTGCTTGTCACTGGGATGACACCCATCATCCGTGGGTCAGAGACAAAGAATTTTCTTCAAAACGCAATGGGGCCCTCAGTGGTGTGTCCCAGCCAGGTCCCCTTGTCCAAGCCACACGTGTGTGACGCAGCCTGGGGCGGGGGCGGGGGCTGTGTGCACAGTGGGTTTGTTTCTCTCACAGGTGAGGAACTGGAGCATCAGAAAATCAAATCTCACACCAAGAAAAATCATCTGAACTTTGCCCTGGAGGGAGACATTAGTTTATGACAGTGACAAAGCTACTTTCTTCTTCTGTGAAAGAGACTGTTTTCCAAGGCTATTCTGAATGACCAACCTTGAAGAGATTACGTAGAAGAAAGAGCTGCCTGTGTCTCTGCTCACAAGCTCTATAGAAATGTGAGACCAGGAAGAATGATCATCCCCAAATATCCAGCACTTGCCTTTGCCTTGGCTTCTGGTGAATTTTTCTAAGAGTGGGCCACTTCCTCTGGCGCTTTGATTCATTTGACCAACACAGAGTAAGACCAAGTCTGTTCGTGCATTCCTTGTGCATTTGCAGCAGGACTTTCAGCAGCAGAATAAAGCCCTCCTACACTATTGGCCTCGACTATGTCCTCAGGCTGCATATATGGTCCCCAAATGCTCAGAATCTGTCTTTGAAAACCTGATAGCTTCCTATTTAAACGTCTGGTTGACCTTTCCATTTGCTGTGGTGCAAGAGTATGTTGGTAAATGCAAAGGGTCTAGAGTGGTGTGACGCCAGCTGGGGGTGGGGGGTGAGGTCAAAGGCCACATGTAGTCCTCAGCCAGGAATGGGTGAGGGACATGCCTGTGTCACATGGGCTCCCTTACTGCAAGGCACACCAATGTCCACTGACTTTGGCATGATTCGTTGGTTTGGCATTCAGACTCTTAACAGCCCTCTGTTGTATGGTGAGTCTACACTGCTACCTGTGGTGCCGTGTTCCACGTGATGCTGGTCGAAGCAGTCGGGGGAGCTGTCTGGTCACTGCAGTCTCTCGGCAGCTGGACCGCATTCGGTCTCAACAGAGAATGGTCTCCTAGTGAGGACACATGAGTGACCCAGAGGGTTCAATCAATAGCCATGCCTGTTTCCATGGTCTGCAGCCTTTCCTTGAGGCTTGGGAATAATTTATGAGGGAAAAAGAAGAAAACAAGGAAACTGCCCTTTGTCCCCCAATGTTTAACCTGAATTTCACCATAGTTTTTGAGTTACAAAGACTAATAATCTGCATCATTTCTGTATCTGGATTATCAAGACTCCTAATTTTGTCTTGAAAATTCTGTCTTCCAACTGTTCATTGGTTAGATTACAATTTGTATTTCTCTTTTATATTGCTATAATAGTTTCTTTTTTCCTGCAAGAAAAACGCATCATACACTATCTTAAAAAAATAAGGACATTAATGCCTCACTGTTAACTAGATTTCCAGAGGAGAGAGAAATTTCATTAATTTATTTGATTTTGATTGCATTTTTCTTAATGATTTGGTCTTGTCTATTTTTACTCAGTTTAACTTTATGGCCGGTAGAGACACGGCTATTTCTGTCTATTCTGACACAGAATTTCTGTCCCCCACTTTTACCCAAATTATGTCAGAAAAAAGAGACCTGTTAATAGAAATTCTGACAAATGAGGAAGATTTCTCCCAGATCCCCCAGCAGGAAACTTCTCAGATCTTATTGGCCTCAAATCATTTTAACCTCACTCACAGTCTGTTCGGTTCCAAAGGGGACAAGAAAGACTTCCAAATAAGTAGGCCTGTGGAGACGTTGAGGTTCATCCCTGAACCAGATCTGATGGTCTTATTGGGAAGAAATTAAAAAAAGAAAAAAGAAAAAAAGACACTGAGTAGACGACCCCAAGAAAGCCCAGTTCCAGATAGCCTTGCTGGTTAATTCTTATTTGCAATAATAATTAGGAATAAACACTCCCCGTATTTCATAAATTCTTTAGGAACATAATAGGAAGAATGAGCGCTTTGCAAATTCAGATATCAAGATGGCGCTACACCAATTCCCAAGACAAAGAAACCATAGAAAAGTGACAGAAAAATATTTATTATAAATATAAACATAAAATTCCCTTAAAAAACTGCTAGTAATTGAAGTCAGTAACCTGTAAAAATGATTTTATATTATAATTTCATTGGATTCCCTCAGGAATTTAATGTTGGTTAGACATTCCAAAATTGCATTAATCAAATAAAGATCAAAACCAATTTAGTCATTTACAAAAATGGGCAAAAAGTGTGAACTAAGCCTTCATCCATTCATGATGAAACTCTTAAAAATTCACATTAAAAAAGAATAACGGATCAAGGGGCTACACAAAAACCTACAGCTACTATATTACAGGATGAAAGACTTGAACGCTTCGCTCTTATGGAAAACAAGGTAAGGATGTCTGCTTTTGCTGCTTCTACCCAACATGGTTTGGACATTCTAGATGGTGCAATAGGGCCAGCAAAAATAAAATTAAAAGCACCCTGATTAGAAGTATAGTTGTAAAAAAAAAAAGAAAAAGAAATAGTAAAATTATCTTTTTTAAATTATTTTAATTATTTTATTTTATTTTTTTATTCTTTGCTCCAGGGGTACAGGTCTGTGAATCATCCAGCTAACATCTTTCACAGCATTTACCAAAGCACAAACCCTCCCCAATGTCCATACCATAAGAGACTCCTAATATCATAAAATTATCTTTATTCACAGATGATACAACCCTGCATTAAGGAAATCCCAAGGAGGGCACCTGGGTGGCTTCGTTGATTAAACGGCTACCTTTGGCTCAGGTCATGAAGGATCCCAGAGTCCTAGGATCTATCCCCTCATTGCACTCCTTGCTCAGTGGGGAGCCTGCTTCTCCCTCTCTCACTCCCTGCTGCTCCTCCTGCTTATGCTCTCTCTCTGTCAAACGAGTAAATAAAATCTTAAAAAAAGGAAAATCCCAAGGAGTCAAATATTAGAACAAATAAACTCATTTAGCAGGATACAGTATCAATGAAAAAATCAATTGTATTTCTGTACAGTAGTAACAAAATACCCAAAACAAAATTAAGAAGATACTTCCTAGGATGCCTGGATGGCTCAGTTGGTTGAGTGTCTGACTCAGGTCATGATTTCAGGGTCCTGAGATGGCTCCATGCTCAGTGGGGAGTCTGCTTGAGATTTCCTCTCTCCCTCTCTCTTTGCCCCTCCCCTTGCTTGCTCTCCCTCTTTCTCAAATAAATAAATCTCAAAAAAAGACACTTCCTTTTATACAAGTATCAAAAATAACAAAAGTACTTATGAATACATTTAACAAAAGAAGTGCAAAATTGGTAGAGTGCAAACTACAAAATAGCATTGAGAGAAATTTCAGAAGGTGTAAATAAATGGAGAGACACTTGATCATAGGTTGAGACTGACACTATCAAGATGGCAATTTTTCTCAAATTGCTTGATAAATTCAAGGCAATCTATATCAAAAGTTGATTTTAAATCTATATGGAAATATGAAGGCTCTAGACTAGCCACCAAAAATTGAAAAACATTTGGATTGCAATTTCTAATATTGATAGAGTACTCAATTTCAAAATTTAAATCAACAGCACTCAAACAATGTGTTATTGACATGGGTATAAACATGCAGCTTAATGGGACAGAAATGTAAGTCCAGAAACACATGCCTACATTTATGATCAATCAATTTTTTACAAAAATACTAAAACAATTCAATATTTACAGGATATTAACTTTTCAACGAAACTGGGCTGGATCCATTAGATATTGACAGAAAAAAAATCCCCCCAAACAAAACAAAGCAGTGAAGTTTTAAATCTTTGTTTTACTCTATACCACCATAGAAAAATTGAAACACAAATCAATCTATACTTAGGCGATAAAACAATAAAACTTCTCTGAGAGCAGAATACAGGGAAATCTTCATAATAATGGGAAGGGCAAAGTGTTCTGAGATTCATCATCATAAAACACAATCCATAAGAGAATAATCTGATAACTTAAACCTCATCAAACCTAAAGTCTTTTACACTTCAAAGCCCATGATGAAGAAAGGAAAAGTCAAGCCACAGACCTGAGACAAAATGCTTGCAGATCATCTCTCTGAGAAGAGACACACCCAAAAGATATAACAAGCTCTTCCAACTCTGTGATGAGAGGCCACAAAGAAACCCACATTTTCATAAGGGCGAATTTTGAGTAGTCATTTCACAAAAACAAACTCATCAGTTATTTAGTAACAAAATGCTTCATTTCCACTTATTATGATTTCCCAAACTTTCTTCGGCTGTTGATTTTCAATTCCATCCCACTGTAGCTAGAAAGCACATGTTACATGATGTGAATCTTTTAAAAATTTATTGACACTTGTTTTATAGTCTAACATATACTTCATCATAGAAAAAGCCAAGAGAGACTGGGGTGGAATGTTGGTGAAGGTAATTTCTTTACCAAAGAGGTTATGACCCACTGAAGACATGGAATGGTTGGCTCGTTGAATTGCATCTGATGGTGGAAGCAGAGTCCATTTCTGTAAGGACATGGAAACATGCAAATGTAAAGCCTTTGCAGGTGCCCTTCTTGAAATTCTAAGGCCAAAAGTCAGTGGGCATGATTTTGCAAAGGAGACCACAAGGCCTCCTTCTCTAAGACTTTGTATTTAGCTGAGTGTCATGTAGAGTAAAAATGAGCTTTTTCATAAAATAAAACCAACAACATGGAATGCACTTGAGAAGAATGTGTGTCCTGCCACTGTTAGGTGGAATATTTGACAGTTAATGTAGGTTAGGTCATTAATAGTGTGTTTCAAGTCCTCTCTGGTTTTGTTTTTTGGTTTTTTTGGCCCTCTGCCTACTTATTCCACCCATGATTAGGAGTGGGGCATCGAGGTGCCCAACTCTCACTGACAACTGGGGTGCTTTCTTAGAAATCGTTGCTTTGTGGATTGTATACAGAGGCTTTGTTGTTAAGTGCATACATGTTTATAATTGTTCTGTGTCCTGTGGGAATGAATTTTTAAAAAAGATTTATTTATTTGGTGTGCCTGGTTGGCTCAGTCAGTTAAGTGTCTGCTTTCAGCTCAGGTCGTGATCCCAGGGTCCTAGGATCCAGCCCTGCATAGGGATCCCTACTCACCGGGGAGTCTACTTCACCCTCTTCCACTCACCTGCTTGTGTTCCCTCCCTTGCTTTGTCTCTCTCTATCAAATAAATAAATAAAATCTTAAAAAAATATATGCAGCAAGTTATTTTTTAGTACATTCAGATCTACATGCACCTCTCAAGTTGACAACGTTTCATCAGCACAAAAAGGAAGCCACATGTGCATTAGCTAGGATTCCCTGGCCCCCCACAAGGTCACCACAAGGTCACCATAAGCCCTGCAACTACATTCTGCTGTATGTCTCTAGAAACTTCCCCATCCTGGACATTTCATGGAATGGAATTGTACAGTCTGTGGTCTTCTGTGATGGGCTTTGCTCCCATATCACAGTGCCCTTGAGGTCTGTCCGTGTCTTAGCAGGTGTTAGCACTTCCTCTGTATGGCTGAAAACCTGACGGGCACATTTTGTTTGGCCACTTGAGGGGCCTCTGGATTGCTTCCTCATTTGGGGCCATTTGGAGCAGTGCTTGTACAGATTTCCGTGGACATATGTGCTCACCGCTCCCATGCATGCACCTAGGAGTGGAATTGCTGCAAACTCACAACCTCATCTTTTGAGAAGCTTCTGGAATGTTTCAACAACAGCGCCACAAATTTCCCTCCCCAGTAGCTGTGTATGAGGGCTCCCAGCTCTCCCCCATTGAGCTGTGTTTGAATTTTCCTGTAGCCGTATGTACCAGAGGCTGTGAAGCCCTTCAGTGTCCTGTTTTTGCCTCCCGAGGGACTTTTGCATTTCCCTAAGAGCTCCTGCTCAGGTCAGGCTTCCCCTTGCAGAATTTTCTTCTGTAAACCTGCCATCACTCTTGTTGGCTGGTGGAGTGGTGGTAGTAGAGAGGACAGGAAGTGTTCTACCATCTTATGGCTAAATCTTCATCTTCAGGAGGTCTTTATCAGGGTGCGTTTCTTCTCCCCCTTAGGAAAGATGCTGCAGTAGGGTCTGGAGTTGGGTCACCGTACCTTCCCCAGGTGAGGTCAGGCTCCTCACAAGTCTTTGCTACAGGGAATCCTCTGGACTTGTTTTGTGATGGTTGCTTTTCCCTTTCCTCTGGCAGAGACAAGAGGGAATTTTGTTGTGTTATTTTGTGAGGACGTTGAAAGTTCTCAGAGGGGAAGCCCATGAATATGTGGGGGCCCCAGCAGTTTCTGTCTTTCACACTAGTCCATACGCCTCCTCCAGCTACTTAGAAAATGGCCACTGAAGTATTTTGCTCAGGGTACAGCTCCAGCAGATGTGCTCCAGGGGAGCTGGTCCTGGCTGTACAGCCCGTACTCTCCTGTCCCTCTAGACTGCAGGGTGACCAATTTTCCGGCAATCTCTATTCTCTCACAGGTCTGGGAGATCACTGGTTTTCAGTTTGTTCAACTTCTTTCTTGGTGAAAGTGTCATAATCACAACTCATATGTCTGAGCTGAAATTATGCAGGCATTTCTGAAGAGCAGATTTGCTACACCTGCAGAAATGAAAATAAGCATGGTTTTTTACCTCCTCATTTCATTTTAAATGTTCTATAGAGAAACTCCTATGTATTCTCAAAATGTATGAGGCTGTTCAGTGCAGTACTGTATATAAAAATAAAAATATGGGAAATGCAAATTGACCATTAGTATTGGTATTCATGTTCTATTTATGACAGTGGAGAGCCACACCCAAATGAAAATGAATACGCCTGCTTAACATGTATCAACGTGGATAAATCTCAGAACATGATATCCATAGAAGCAACGTGTAAAATGTTACATGCGGTGTTGTTTGTGTAAACTTAAAATGCACAACACAGTAATACGTAGTTTGTGGCATAAGGAAGGGAGGTGCACACGGGGAAAGAAGGGAGCCATTTGTGGGGGGGCTATCTTTGGGGGGCTCTGGCTATACCTGGAGAAAGTATAAAATTTGGAGATCTGAAGCAAAAATGCTTTATTGCGAGAATGGATTAAACTACATACAAATACGGCATGGTATCATTTATACGTGGAATCTGAAAAAGTCCAACTTAGAGAAACAGAGCGGAATGGTGGTTGTCGGGGCTGGGGGTGGGGGTGGGGTGGGGAGCATCTGCTGCCCAAACGATACAAAGTTCCAGTTATAAGAGAAGTAAGCTCTGGGGACCTAACATACAGCCTCGAGACTCGAGTTCACAATGCAATAATGCATACTTGAAATTTGCCAAGACCATAGATTTTAAGTGTTTTCACCACATGCACACATACAAGATAGCTGACGTGAAATGTTATCCCATCTTGATAAATGATAAAATAGGGGCTCGGAGAATAAAGGAGCACCACTTTAGATCACCCAGCTAGAACTGTAGCCCTACCGCTAACACCCAGCACGAAAGCTCAGACTCCCTGTTGACACTCACTCTCCAAGTGTGGCTGCCAGGAAGGTGAGCAACATCCAGTTCGTGAATGTGGAAGAAATGTCTCCTGTCTTTGCATCTCAGGTCCCGGTAAGACCCCGTAGGCTCCCAGGCCATGTGAGTGGCTTTGTCCTTACCCTAGCCTAGACCCACCTACCTGGCTAAGAGGGAGCCTTCTGCACCCAGGAGCAGGTGCCGTGCAGGGGCCACACCCCACTCCCATCCCTCTGGAAGCTTGCCAGGTGTCTTTCTCCCCTCTTTTGGCTTGACCGCCTGCATCTCCATGTCACAGGAAGGCGTGAAGCCCTCCCAGGGACGTGGACTGCTTACCTGGTGCACACCGAATCCTGTTCCGCCATATTTTCCCTAATTTGCTGCTACCCCCCCTCTTACTCCACCTGCTGCATGAAAAGGAGTCAGAAGGTGGGGTGGCAGTAAGCGCATCTTTGCCCACAAAGGCTCTCTCCACAAGCTCCTCTCCCATCCATCTGCCTTCCCACAGCCCCATCAGCCCCTTTGACTCAAAGGCTTGGGATTCCCTTTGAAGCTTTTGTTGCAGAGATATAAACAAAGAGCTTTAAAAACACAGAGGGATCAATTAATTCTGCCATGGGGGATCAAGGAGGACATCAAAACAAAGAAGAATTTTTGAGTTTGGCCTTGAAGCATGATTAGCACTTAACAAAAATATCACCAAGAGCTCAACCGGAAAGAAAATCCAGTCTTTAGCTGTCTCAACTGACTGTCCTGGATGCAAACAGGAATAGGTGATACTTTCGAACTTGCTTGGGTTTTTCTGAGCCATTAAATTCTGGCTGCAGGACAGTCGGGGAGGGGGGTGGGGGGTGGGGGGAGTGCTTGGAAAGATACAGGGAAGTGATAGACAGTGATGCCTGAGCTGAGTGCGTTTTTATGTTCCCTGCAGGTAAACGGTGGTATCTTAGAAGCAGCCAAGTTAAGTGAAATTTGGGTATGTTCCACTGCAGCAGCTCACTGGGTCAGCTGTCAGCTCTGCTGGACCTTTGGGAAAAGGCACAATACATGCTCTCAGACAAATGCTAAAACAATGGCTTGTCCAATGGTAAAAAATATTCTGAACCGTGCCTTCAACACAACACTCAAATATGAATGTCCACCAGGTTTGAAAACAAAAGGTGGAGTCTGTACGGGACAAAGAGGTGGCCCAAGGTCCCAGTAAACCAGAATCTGAATCCCAGTTCGGTCACTAGACAGGGTTCCTGAGGAAAGTCATGGTAACTGCTTGAGTTGCCTCTGCTCACTTTTGCAATGGGGATCGTGGCGTCTATTTTGGTGTGAGCTTTAGGACTTACGAACTCCATATGCTTTGCCACGAGGTGGTAGTAACAGCAGAAGAAATAAGATTTGGGGTGAGTTTGCTCCTTGACCTGAAATGTTGGCATCAATGTCTGTTTTATTTGTCTAATATGAAAAATGCAAAGAAACAGAGGTCCTGGGGCTTTGAAATTTGCTGTGAGCTTCAAATTGAAATTAGGTAAGGCAAAACATTCCAGGGATTCCAATAAGTCACATCAACGAAGAGAATGGTCGTTTTCTTTCTGCAAGCATCATTGTGCTAAGCAGTTTTTTGATTCAGGCCATTTGGTTGCCTTGAGATCATCATTTGGCAATCCCAAATCCTTGCATGTTCTGTGGCACAGTTCATGGGCACCGATGATTTCTCCAGATCTCGGCCCCACACGTGTGCCACTTTTTTTTTTTTTATGATTTTATTTATTTATTTGACAGAGAGAGATCACAAGTAGGCAGAGAGGCAGGCAGAGAGAGAGGAGAAAGCAGGCTCCTTGCTGAGCAAGCAGCCCGATTCCGGGCTCGATCCCAGGACCCTGAGATCGTGACCTGAGCTGAAGGCAGAGGCTTAACCCACTGAGACACCCAGGCGCCCACGTGTGCCACTTTTTACAACTGGCAAAAAAGGAGAAATTACATGGTGCATATGCATTTTTAAATTTCTCACTCAATAAGTTTGGATTAAAACATCCGATCAGGGTTTTTATTTCATCTGAGGTCAGTCTTTGCTCCGAGGGTGGAAATAGTAAGGTTTGTTTCCTTAGACTGTAGTTCCCGGGGCGCCTGAAACCCTTTGCCTGTCCCTTCTGTCCTGAAATGGCTGTGTGGGTCTCAACAACCCTTCTGCAAATGTACTGGAATCTCGTTTTCCAAGTACAAGGGATCTGCATTTGTCCAACAGGCTGGGGAAGAGTATTCTGGTTGGAGCCCCCCCCCCCCCCCCCCCCCCCTCCCTGAGCTGCCCCTATAGACACTTCACGGGGTCGCTGGGATTTTTCAGACTGTTGCGTACAGGACGTGAAGCAAGAAGTTTCATTTAACTTGAAAATTCAAGTTGACATTAAAAAAAAAAAGAAAGCTCACAGGCTTTCTCTCCGAAACTTTCTCTCCCCTTCCTTAGTGGAATAAACTTTTTATTTATTTATTTTTTCCTCTCTGTGGTCCCGGAGTGACAAATGATTCTTGTCCTCACGTAGCAATGGTTGGCATGGGGGCTAGAGACAGACACCGGGTGCCGTGCCAGCCGTGACACGCACTTGATGGATGCCATGGGCAAATGTCTCCATCTCGTTTTGCTGCAGCGTCTTCCTCTGTAAAATGAGGGGAAAAAGAGTCCTCAGAGGGCTTTGTAGAATCCTGCATGGACTCCACAGACGCACAGACAGAGGGGAGAGAGTGGAGGGTAACTGCCTGGGACAGTGAGCTTTTTTATTGTAATGTAAGTCCCTGACATTAAGCTTTTGATTACTCGGGCAGACATTTCAAAGACGTCCTTCTGGAATAAAAGGCTAGTCGCTGCATGACTAGCCTGGAGCCAGCACCACCCCCCCCATGAAGTCCCCTTGTGGAAAGCCCTGCGTGACCTGAGTCGCAGACCCCCTCGGGTGACCCCTTTTCCTTTTTTAATTCCCTAATTCTTGCTCTTATGTTTTAAATTTGCCAATAGAGGGATTCCTGGATGGCCCGTCAGACTGTCGATGTCAGCTCAGGTCGTGACCTCAGGGGTGTGAGGTCGAGCCCCGCGTTGGCCTCCAGGATCAGCACAGAGTCTGCGTGAGATCCTCTCTCTCCTTCTCCCTCTGCTCCTCCGCCGCTCACATTTTCTCTCTCTCTCTCTCTCTTTTTTTTTTAAAGATATTACTTATTTATTTGACAGAGAGAGATCACAAGGAGGCAGAGAGGCAGGCAGAGAGAGAGGAGGAAGCAGGCTCCCCGCCGAGCAGGGAACCCGATGCGGGCCTCAATCCCAGGACCCTGAGATCATGACCTGAACTGAAGGCAGAGGCTTTAACCCACTGAGCCACCCAGGTACCCACACGTTTTCTCTCTTTCTCTCTCTTGAAAAATAAATAAAATCTTAAAAATAAATACATAAATTCGCCACTAAAAAGGGAACCCACAAAATGCTAGGCCCTCACTCTGGACCCCAGTAAAGGCCTCCATGCTCTCTGTCTCTGTCTCTCTCTCTCTCCCCTTGTGCTCGTTGTGTGGCCCTATATGCTGTGGACCCTCCAGATTCTCCTTTAACTCGGCAGAATGCTTTGGACCAGCCTCCTTATATTATGCGTATCAGTAATCAGTATGTTCTTTTGACATTTTCAAACCTTTATTCCATAGACTACAATTAGTCATTCCATCTGATGATAGGACATTTGGTCTTCAGTCTTTCCCAGTTTGGGCTATTATAAAAAAAGCTTCTATGAGTAAATATTTTGTGCACAGAAGATTTCCTTTCTCTGGTTTAAATATGTAGCAGTGGAATTGCTTGTTCACTCAATAACGTTATCTCTAACTTTACAAGACAATTACTGTTCCATCAATAAACTTTTTTTTTAAAGGTTTTATTTATTTATTTGACAGAGAGAGATCACAAGGAGGCAGAGAGGCAGGCAGAGGGAGAGGAGGAAGCAGGCTCCCCGCGGAGCAGAGAGCCCGATGCGGGCCTCGATCCCAGGACCCTGAGGTCATGACCTGAGCCGAAGGCAGAGGCTTAACTGAGCCACGCAGGCGCCCCCATCAATAATCTTTATGGGCTCTCTTTCCCTCTCTGTCTCTCTGCCCTGCTCCTCACCAGCCCTCCCATATATTTCACTTGTGCTGATATCCCCACTTTCTTGTCAGTTCTAAGCTTTCAGTAATTTTTTTTATTTTACAGTTTTTGTGATATCTTCATTCTCTAAAATTTCATATTTTTTCTATCTTAAAATTTAACTCTATCTGGTAGCATTTCTGTGTTTCTTTCTTTCTTCTGTTTGAACTTCATGTGTGCTTTTGGTTTGAGTTCTTATGTGTTTCATACATTCTGTAATTTCTCTTAAATGCATAAAATACTTCTACGTTTGCCTCTCCTGGCTCTTAGCTTTTCTCTCGTTGTCATTTACTCGTTACTGATGAATTCTGGTAGAGTTTTTGACCTTGTCTGCTAACTGACTGATTTTATTTCAGCGAATCCATTTTGCTATTCAACTCATACTTTCAGCACTTCATTTCAATATTTATATTTATCGAAGTCTGTATCTCTAATTGGTTCTTCCACAGAACTGCTTGTTTGGCTTCTATGTTGTTCTGAGAATATTATTTAAAGTTCCCATAAAGTTTCACTTTGTCTGTTGCATGGGTTCATTTTCTTCCCATTGCTTATCTGTTTTCACATGGTGTTTTCAGTGCTGAGATATGAACATTGTCTCCTGCAAGTGATGTTTAAAAAAAAAAAATTTCCTTCTGTTCCCCTCATTGCATCAGCCCGCCCCTCTCCCACGGCACCGTTGGGACAGCAATAATTTTGTTGTTGTTTTGTTAGTTCCTCACTCTGTGATTTATTAGCAATGTCACTAGAATGATTTCTTCAAGGTCAATACACCTTGTTTAGTGATACCATAGCATGGAAGCAATACCAGAACCTACCCTATGAGGGTATTTGGGGTGTTAACAGAGACAATGCGTATATAATGACACAAAAGGGCCTGATCAAAATAAACATTTTAAAAATGTAGCTGCGGGGCTCCTGGGTGGCTCAGTTGGTTAAGTGTCTGTCTCCCTTCAGCTTAGGTCATGATCCAGGGTTCTGGGATCAAGCCCTGCTTCTCCCTGAGCCCTTCCCCCTGCTTGTGCGCTCTCTCGCTCTCTCTCTCTCAAATAAGATCCTTGACTCTGAACTCTTCGAACTCCCAGATGAGGTTGGGAAAGTGGTAAACACAGGATTTTAAGATGATTATATTCACCCCTATTTTCTTCATCTTGGTGGCCTACAAATGACGAGTCAATAATTGACAAAGAGGGGCAGGATTTGCTGAGCATATCAGACGAATCCACTGTCATTGATAAAGGTTATGTTGAGTGTATATCTAAGAAGTTGCAAATGTAAGCATTAAGAATGAACCTTTTACATGTGCTACAAAATGAAGAATTATGAGGACCCAGTGAGGATGACATAGGACAAGAATAGTATGCGACACGTGGGAGAAATTAGGCAGATATTGGAAGAAGAGAAACCTGATGGAACCAGCTCAGAAAATATTCCCCGAGACAAAGTTACTGATAGACCCACCAGCTGCTTACTGAGAAAAAACCACAATAGCGTTTCTAAAACTGACTTCCCGGGAAAGAACTTCAGTCATATCAGCTGCTTCCTGAAAGATATGGGTTCCCGGAGTGAAAATAAGCAGACAACATTTTAATCTTGGAGACTGCTTCCTGCACACTGTTTCTGTGGGTCTTTGGTTAAAATATTAGAAACACTTCAAACTTCTTTAGCTTAAGGTTTCTCAAATGTATTTGCTCACCAACACCTTAACTGCAGAGTTAAGTTATGTTAATACCCTAGAACACCCACGGCCCCCACTAGGACCCTTTGCTATGGCAGGTTGGAGCAAAGACTGGCGAGATGCTCAGGAACCCAGTGTCCTCTTCCTTGGGGCGCCAGCAGTGACACATCTAGCCTCTTGGGCTAGACCAGCTCAATATGTTCTAGATAATGGCGGGTGAGTGAAAGTGAGTAGCCTACTGTACCCAGCACCGTGTCGATGCATCCCAAACATTGTTGAAGAGCATCTAATGAAGGGGCCACTTACAGAGATGTGGGCAAGGCTAGGACGCAACAGGTGACGGAAGTTATAGGGAATGGATGAGTAGAGCGCCACCGTCATCCAGCCCTGAGGGGGGAAGGGCACAGGGACACTGAAAGCTGTGCAAACCGCAGCCATGTGACTAGAGCTGCCCACAAACAAGGCATCCCTGCTTGGAGGTGGCTGGAGAGAAATAAATGAATAGGTACTGGAACCCCTCTCTTCTCCTGACTTCTGATATCCTGTCGGAGCCTCCTATCCGTTGACCCCAGCTGGAGGCCAGAGGTGAATGGAGACCACGTGAAGCTCTAGGAGAAATGCAGCGTCCACCCTTCCCAACCCGGAAATCTCCCATCCCCACCCTTCCATCTTTGTACTCCTCCTTTTCAACATGGCAGCAGCACAGGGTGGAAGGGCCGGGATCTGACAGTCACCCACCGGAGCTACCAGTGCACATCAGTGAAACTCGATGAGATAGAAACTTTGCTGTATTAAGCTACTGAGGCTTCTTATTTTTATATCAGCTGATGCTAATTGGCTTGGCTAATATACTAATCAAAAAGTTTATGGTAGATCCTTGACAAACAGCCTGGGCAATTACTGTATATATGTATTTCCTAATCAGATCTAGAATAATCTGTGTATTAATTTAATTCAGTTGCACGGGTATATTCGTACCACATAACTTATTTTATCTTCCTAATGCCTACAGGAGTTGTGATGAACACCTTCCTAAAAGCATCACAACTGTGGCACCCAAAATGAGAAAACCAGCTAAACGTCCTTCCTGCAATGCTACCTCAGACAGATATATTTCTGCCAGGAAGGGTTACATGCTGCAAGTAAATTCTGAAAGAAAAAACACAAATTTCATGATGATAACGCTGGATAGACAAGGTGGTCCATTAGCTGTCGCCTGCCACAGTTCCATGCTGCTCAAAATACGTGTCCTGATGTCCTGCAGGTGAAATAGGAGGGGATAGCATTTAAAAAGGAAATTACCAAAAATAGATAAATCCCAGCTTTTTTTTTTTTTTGACCACCTACTATTATTTAGGTCTTATGACTATAGAGAATTTAAAACTGCCCCCTAGGGGCGCCTGGGTGGCTCCGTGGGTTAAGCATGGGACTCTTGATTTCAGCTCCCATCATGATCCCAGGGTTGGGATTGAGCCCTGTGTTGGTCTCCAAATTCAGCACAGAGTCTGCTTGAGATTCTCTCTCTCTCTCCTTCTGCCCACCCCCCTGCTTATGCTCCCTGTCTGTCCCTTTGAAATGCATACATAATAAAATCTTTTAAAAGTGCCCACTAAATATAAGCCAGGAGGGTTAAACAGTAAAATGACTTACCCATAGGCAAACTGAAGACAAAAATGCACCTTGGTCTAAACTGAGAGCCACCACTTTTTCCTCTTTGGCAAACTGCCCACTGCTGTGGCTACCTTGATATATGACTGGAAAATGGCAGACATGGGCTTATCTAGTGCACATTTTCCTCCATAGTATTTCTTATTTGATTTTTATTGTGCATTCAGAACGATTCCTCCCTTAGTGTTGTTCAATGAAATATTTATAACATTGCCGACCATTATATAAACAAGCAATCCCATTCTGGGTTTATTTGCCTGCCTAGAAAACCTTTTAGTTCTGCAAAGTTCATTCCTTGGATGACCTCACAGGACCTGGCGAATGGGGTACCTGTGGCAATGCTTTCTCTTTGTTCCTTGTACTTTATTTATATCATACACTATATCACTGAAAGCGAAATAAAAGAACAGAAGCTAACATTACAAACACGCCAACTGGATACATAGTCACATTTTGCCATGTTTGATTTAGATTATCTTTAAGAAGCTAAACCACAGATACATTTAAAGTTTCATTTAAACCCAACCTCAATTTTCTCTCTCCGTGGTGGAAAATCACAA
This sequence comes from Ailurus styani, assembly GCA_002007465.1. NCBI lineage: Eukaryota > Metazoa > Chordata > Mammalia > Carnivora > Ailuridae > Ailurus > Ailurus styani. The sequence continues at coordinate 102,202 of LNAC01001636.1, forward strand.
AGTCAAAATTGTTCTTTTTTTTTTCCGAAGATTTTATTTATTTATTTGACAGAGAGAGAGATCACAAGTAGGCGGAGAGGCAGGCAGAGAGAGAGGAGGAAGCAGGCTCCCCGCTGAGCAGAGAGCCCGATGTGGGGCTCGATCCCAGGACCCTGAGATCATGACCTGAGCCGAAGGCAGAGGCCACTCACTGAGCCACCCAGGCGCCCCTAAAATTGTTCTTTTTAAAACTGCATATTGATGCTTTTAAATACTATATATTAGTAACAGTGTGTTTCAAAGACTATGGACATTGCAGCATTGTAGAAATCCTCGTATCTTTAAAATTCTAATTATTTATGTAAGCACTGTACATGTTCATGTATATTGATCTAATTCATTCAGTTTAGCTACTGCTCTTCAATCGCATGAGACAGAAATTGAGGCCAAATCCTAGGGATTTGGGCTTGTGCACACGGATGAATAAACGTGTCCATTTATTGTGAAAGGAAAATATAGAGGGGAGAAAGGAGTTGGAGGTACTGATCAGAGGTTTATTTGGATATGCTTTATATCCTTATTAGACACGCAAGCGAAGAGTGGAGGTGACGGTAGAGGTCAGGAGAGGTCGGGACGGGTCAGGAGACCCAGGAGGACAGCAGGATTGGAGCTACAAGGGCGAAAGGCATTAGCACAGAAATAGAACAAAATGAAGGAACCATCCAAGCAATAATTATAAATAAAGATCGAAAGAGGTCCAGTGGGCTCAGGACTGCAGAATCGAACATCTGGAGATGAGAGGAAGGGAAGAATTTAGCAGGGTGATGGAGTAGGCTGGGCGGAGGGAAGAAAACCATCTCAGCCGCCTACAAGCTAGTCTCCTGTGTGAGCACTTATGGGGCCGCGTTCCCACGCGCGGGCTCGTGCTCAGTCCCCAACTCCTATTCTGTCATCTCCTCGGCCATCCCTGTCCCCCTTCCCCATAGTCTAAATTACTGTAGCTTCCCTGTAGATCCCGAACATTTTCTCTTTTTCTGCAGCCAGATCCGTCTTCCTTGCTCTGCTTCGCAATGGCTTTAACTTCTATGAGATCATATTGGCTCTCTTGATTTAATTTTCATATGTCTTTCCTCATATTTTTCAAAGCTCTATTTCACTTTCATGCGTATTATGACTTTCTTGCCATTTACAGATGACTGTATAGCTCACCACACTGGCAGATCAGGCTTGTTCTCTCTAAGGGCAAATTAGGATAATGTTCTCAGGCTATGGGCAGGAGTCCGTTATGAGCCATGGCATATCGATGGTAATAAGAAGTCTAAATACAATGTTCGTGGTATTATTAGCCATTAGAAAAATGATTTAATCCCTTCATAATTACCCATCATTTGGATGACATGAAATTATTTCACTGTTCTCTTGTCGGGTGTAAAATCATTTTTTTCTATATTTAGCTCACATAAAATACTTCAAAATAAATAATACATCGGATGATTTTTAACTGTGTATATAATATATGTTTTGTCTGGATGTACAAGCTTGTTTTTTGCTGTTTTTTTCCATCTGTAACATTTCCTAATTTCTATATTTATTAGTTAAATTACCAGTGGATTTTATTTAGTGAGGCACTGATTCTTTGACAGCAAAAATTAATAAGTGAGAGGGCTGAGCTATATTTTTTTAATTTCGCTCTTTTATTTTTACTCTTTATAATTTGAAAAAAATGCTAGATCATAAACACAAAATATCTTAAAACATCTTTGCCAGACAAATGTGAAGCAAGAATTTGACACTACGAAATAAAGATTCTTAAATCAACTGACTAAAAATTCTTTAAAAGGTTAAAAAGCAGATAAAACATTAAAACCACATTCATAAAATATAAGAGGCATTTCTCACAAAGGGTTGAAGTGTTAGATTTTAGGAGGATTAGTCACTGGGCGGCTAGATCTTCAGAGGAGACTAGGCTTTAGGAGAATTGATTCTAGATGGATTATTTAAAAGAGAAACAGGTGAAACTACCATGGGATTTGAGAAAAGATCACATTTGGTATGACATTTTGTTCTGCCAACTGCCTGGCTTCCCCCCATCACCACTCACTCTCAGTCTCCAAAGGGACGAGCACTTTAGTTAATCTGATCATTGATATTAGCCTTCAAAATGGGCCAAAAGTCTTGATTTGAGGATCACATGATCTCTAATACACACCATCTCAGCTGTGATATTGGCCAACATTAAAAGTACTTCATTCAAGATGGAAAACCATAGACCAGCTATATGCAAAGATACAGCAGTTCAAAAGAAGGAGGTTGGTGGGGGCCATGGGTCAACTTCAAAACTGATGATGTCAGATACATGAAGAACATGATGTCATGTTGTTACCAGTGAAAGCTTTAGTGAGGGGTTTGGCTGAAAATAACCAAAAGGCCACCCCGTTGCAGGCCTCCTGGCTGGGAGTCTGGTCTACCTTGTAGGGCTGAGAAAGGTTATTATGCAATGTATAAAATGTTGAATCACTATATTGTACATCTGAACCTGATATCATATTGTATATTATACCTTGATAAATAAATTCATTTATTTTATATAAAATTTTATATATTTATATATAAATATATAATATTTAAAATTTAATATTTAAAATTTTAATTTAATTAAAAATTTAATCTTTTAAAAAGATTTTATTTATTTGACAGAGAGACAGAGAGACAGCCAGAGAGGGAACACAAGCAGGGGGAGTGGGAGAGGGAGAAGCACGCTTCCCGCCAAGCAGGGAGCCTGATGCGGGGCTCGATCCCTTGGGATCATGACCTAAGCTGAAGGCAGATGCTTAACAACTGAGTCATCCAGGCACCCCAAAAATTTAATATTTAAAATAAAAATATATATTTGTATATAAAATAAATTTACAAATGAATAAATAAAACTAACTAACCGAAAGCAGAGCACTGAGATCTGAAGGAATTGTTAAAAGGTAAGAAACAACGTAAGAATATGTCCTTGGCAGGGAAAACATGATCACCGAGTGAATTTCAGTAATGGTGACCATGTTGACCAGATTAGACATCGAAGAAATTCTAACTTGTGTATTAAAATAAATGATCCAGAACTTGTCAGGGAACATTAAAGAAAATTACAAAAAATATAAAAATATGAGACTAAATAAACATACGTCTCTCTCTCTTGAGGATATTTTTATGCATAGTTCTGGAAGCAAACAAAGCAGAAGGAAGATATGTCATACTTAAAGACATAAAACATGGAAAATATTGAAAAGTCCTTAATCTGTAGGCAAAATGAGTTGAGAGAATCTTTGGTGAAATCCATTATTCTTTTAAGAAGGTGTTTTCGAATTCCATAACCCTTCAGGTAACGAATCGAAAGTGTTCTGCCATCTGGGAAAAATTGGTGCATTTCTTCAGTGAAACGCTTGGTGCAGGGAGGCACTGACTGGGCAGCCTCGGTCCCCTCTGTGTGACTGTTGTGGCAACTAACGAGAAAGCCACCCGAACAGCCTTGCCTACCACCTGCCCAAGGACCAGAGCGTCAGGGATCGAAGAGAAGTTTTCATGTTTCATTCGGAAGCTTATTGAAGCTCTGAGGACTTTGGACTTCACCTCAAAGTCATTGAGGTTCCGTGGGATGACTTTGACTCTGGGAGTGATAGAATTACCTCATTACTTTGAAAAATTACCCTGGCCGCAGAATTGAAAAGGGAAAAATCTGTGCTTAAAGAAGACTAATTGGGAGACTTTGAGGAAAGTGAAAAGCCAGCTTATAAGTTCTTAAACCAAGTCAGTGCTGAGAAAGTGGAGAGGAGGGAATAAATGTGATATATTTCAGACGTGTAATCAATAGGACATGACAGGTGATTCGAGGTCCAGGAGTGGCAGTTGAAAACAAGATCTGCTTGATATTCTTAACGTTATAAAGTATTTTTTTTAGGTGAGAAATAAATACCAGTGTGGTGTTCCAGGAAATAAAATTATGTCTCCTACGAGGACGTACTGGGATGATCTTCACTTTGTGTTAATAGCTAAGCCCGTCACACATTTCTGCAATGAATATTTAGTATTTCCCATTCTGAAATAGGTGCTGGGGGTGGAGAGGCAAAAACACGTGCCCCTTACACTTTGAATGTGTAAGGAACATAGAGTGGAGGGAACAATATGTGGAAACATTTTATATGCACAGTACCAGGCACTGGATTAGAAATAACGACAGCAAGCGGCGGGTCGGCACAGGGAGTGACTCTTAGGTGGGAGAGAGCTGCCTGGAGATTACATCTAACTGCATCTTGAGGACGAATGGGAATTGGGAGGCAAGACGGAGCGTGGAGGTGAGCCCAGCAGGACGGGACTCTGTGCTCAGAGTCCGAGTGGCTCCTATGGAAACCATAGGAGTTTCCAATTTATCTTTCTAAAGTCTCAGAAGTTTTCACTGGTCGTTGACAGCATACACTTTTTTGAACTCAACCAAATGATAGAACTTTTTGGAGATCATGATTTACAGAAACCCACTCTGCACCAGTTCCAGGGATGCCAAGTAAGATGCCAAGGATGCTTTATTTCTTGTTACCCTAGAAATGTCCTGCTGACATGACGATGATGGTTCTGGAACTGGTGACAGTGATAAAACAAAATCTTACTGAGTGTCTCTACATAAAGCATGGTTCTTAACCCCTTGTTCAACCTGAAAATAAAACACAGGTAGAACCATTGCTTTTTTTTTTTTTTAAGTATTTTTATTTATTTATTTTTGAGAGAGAGAGAAAGAGAACGAGCATGGTGGGGGGGGGAAGGGGTAGAGGGAGATGCAGGTTCCTCAATGAGCAGGGAGCCTGATGTAGGACTGCTTGATCCCAAGACCCTGGGATCATGATCTGTCAGACGCTTAACCGACTGAGCCACCCAGGTGCCCCCATTCCTTCCTTCCTTTTCTTTCTTTCTTTCTTTCTTTCTTTCTTTCTTTCTTTCTTTCTTTCTTTCTTTCTTCTTTCTTTCTAGATTTTATTTATTTATTTTGAGAGAGAGTGAGTGACCCAGGGAGGGGTGCAGAGGGAGAGGGAGAGAGAATCCTCAAGCAGACTCCCCAGTGACGAGGTGCCTTTGTGGGGCTCGATCTCACTGCCCTGAGGTCATGATCTGAGCCAAAACCAAGATACGGGTGCTCAACAGACTGAGTCACCCAGGCACCTCCATTGAACCGCTTCTTACCACAAAAATGATTTACGTTATGCTGACATCTCCCTGATAAATAAAATGGATGTTATTTTTTTCAAATAGAATTTCTTTGACAGGTTCCCACCCACCCTCCGGTTTTTCCAACAGTGGGATTTGACGCCACGTACCAAAATTCGGTCTAATTGATAGCATGGATTGCTTAGTAAAATCTCCTCTTCTGAAGTCTAAGACTCATAAATTAGTGGCAATTTATAGTGCAAATGTAAGACTCCTTTAGCTCTTTGAATGGCTTCCAGAAATATTAGAGATCAGATGTTTTTTTCTCAGAATTACTGTCATCACCTTTCTTTACTTCAAATCTGGAAATAATCATATTCATTAGATCTAGAAGTTTCAGATACGCCTTTTCTATCCCCCTTTTTTCTTTTGGGTTTTCATATGAATGTTCTAAATTCTTATTCTAAGGCTTTATTTTAGCCTACTTGAGCCAAGCTTCCTTTTAAAAGTGTCCATCTCCAAATTTTTATTCCTTGTTCAATCTCCTGTGTCTTATGACCACTGAGGGTTGGTCATTCACAAAATTGACTTTAGGTATTTGACTGAAGCAATATTTTATTTCCTACCTTAAATCAACCTAATGTGCTGAGGAAAGATTATTATTAAACTAATGTCTATGCCACCTGAAGGTATGGCTACACTTTTGTTTTGAAGGATTGCCTTAAGGTCAGCAATAATTATCTCAAAGATTTTAATAGACATTTCAACACAGGCTTAATACAATGCAGGCTTAGAGCATTGGTCCTAAGTCAGCAGTAAGAGTCTATTCTCTCAGAACATGTGTGTGTATATATATTACATATATTATATATCTTATAAATACTACATACATTTTCTTACATACATTACATATATTACATATCTTATATATACTACATATATTACATCTTATATATTATATATCACACATATTATATATTACATATTTTATACATATATGTGTATATATATATAAAACCTTGATTAAAAATATATGTATATAGTTTCTTTTTTTTTTAAAGATTTTATTTATTTATTTCACAGAGGGATAGAGATCACAAGGAGACAGAGAGGTAGGCATAGAGAGAGAGGGGGAAGCAGGCTCCCCGCTGAGCAGGGAGCCCGATGCGGGCCTCGATCCCAGGACCCTGAGATCATGACCTGAGCCGAAAGCAGAGGCTTTAACCAACTGAGCCACCCAGGCGCCCTATGTATATAGTTTCTTTACAATGGCCGTGTTTTACTTTTACTTCTTTAACTTAAACTCAGTATTATGGACAGAGCATTGTGTCCCCACCCCCACCCCCAAATTCCCATGTTGAAATCCTCATCCCCAATCTAGCAGTATTAGGAGACGGGGGTCTCTGTGAAGTGACTACAGCCCTCCTGATGGGATTAGTGTCCTTCTAAGAGACTCCAGAGAGATTTCTTCCCCCTTCTGCCCAGTGAGCACACGATGAGAAGATGAACCAAGAAGCAGGTTATCTCCAGAGGCTGCACCTGCTGGAGGCTTGATCTTAGATTCCCATTCTCCAGAGCTGTGAGAAATAAATGTCTGCTGTTTATAAGCCATCCAGTCTATGAGACTTTCTCACATCAGCCTGAACGGACCAAGACACTCAGAATTTGACTGAGTACAGATCATGACTATGGTGTTAAAGTGTGTAAGTGTGTGCACACACGTATGTGTGTCAACACACCTTTGTGTTGAGAACTTTCTTAAAAATAGAATTATGACGTTACTAAAATAAATCTTTGGGGGGCCGCCTGCATGGCTCAGTGGATGAAGTGTCTGCCTTTGGCTCAGGTTCTGATCCCAGGGTTCTGGTATCGAGCCCTGCGTTGGACTCCCTGCTCAGTGGGGAGCCTGTTTCTCCCTCTTCCTTTACTCCCTCCTTGCTCATGTTCTCTCTCTTGCTTGCACACTCTTTCTTAAATAAATAAATAAATAAATAAATAAATAAATAAATAAATAAATAAATAAAATATGAAAATTTAAAATAAAATAAAAGGAAAGGAAAAAAAAGACAAGAAAATAGATCATTGTTATAATCAAGTGTCTGAGATTTGGGACTTACATTTTAAATGTGATATACCCTAGCCTAGCCTGAGTAATATACATACCACACAGGGTTATTGACGTGATGCACTGAGCTACACATATAATGTGCTTACATATATAATGTGCATATTTTTTGCCTTGTCCAGTGCTATTCGTTGAGCCCATGATCAAATGCAAGAAAAGACTTGCCATTCATCACAAAGGAGGTGGGTTGAGGTCTGCCGTTGGGGGGTGTGGGCTGGGAATGGCTTGCAGGCCCACTGAACATAGGAAGTCAGGGTGGCCCTTCACGCATGTCAGATAGCGGCTGGGCATGGTGTCCAGCAGGACCCTGTCTGCCCTCCCCAGGCAGTGCCCCCAAATCAGGGCTGGAGAGCAGCACTCGGCCCCAGGGGAGGCAGGAGCCCCCAGTGCCCTAGGCTCAGGCCAAGCCCCAGCACAGCTGTGAGGCCCCAGGACGGGAGGGTGGGATCTGGCAGGGCAGAAGGGGGCTGCCGAACGAGGGCAGGGCTCCTGGGTACTGCCCAGCTTCCAGGGCTCAGCCTTGGCCATCCTGGCTGGGCTGGGGTCAAAAACAGAGAGCTAGCTCACTGCACATTATACCCGGCACCTGGGATATGCTCAAAAAATGTTAGCTGTCGTTTACTCTTCATTATTATCATTGTTTTAAGTATATAGTCTCATAGATAATCCTTGGTTGATAAATGTGTGTCAAATCAATTCATGAGCTAATAAAGAATTGGGAATTAAAATCAGTACTACAGGTGTAGGGTCATGGCAGAAACGAACAGACATAACCGGAAAGAGCTTTAAGGAAGGGAGTGTTTTCCGGGTAAGGAAAGGAAGGGGTCAGGGGAAACCAACAGGAGATGTCCAAGTGACCACGAACATCTACAGAAGAAAGCTTTGTATCCCTCAGGGCTGAAGCGAGAAGGGCAAGGGCTAGAACAGGGCAAGGGCTGTAGCTGTACGCGGAAGACACCTCACAGAGGGTGGCCTTTTGTGAAGGAAAGAAGACTCTGGGAGGTCTCTCTCAGAAGGGAGGCGGTCCTCGGTCCTCGGCTCCCCTCTCTTGCCGGTGCCAGCTGGAGCCCACGGTCCAGGACGCGTGGTCGAGCCGTCAGGGCGCCGGCCCCCAGCACCCAGAGCGGGGTGCGGATCTTGAAGGGCAGACCGAAGACAGCACAGTAACAGCCACTGGGCTCAGAGGAGGCTGAAACACTGCGTGTGGACCGACCACGCGTAACCACCAGAGGGTTCCACTGTGGGCTCTAGGGCCCGATGGAGTTCCTACCTCACTCCCCAGACTCCGAGAGTCTCTCAGATGGAGGGAAGGGGAAGGACGGAACCACAGTCCATCAAAGAAGGGAATGACTCTCTGGAAGACTTCACGTGATCAGCTGAGCAGCCCCCACCCAAATGCCCATCCTGCAGGCTTCTCTTGCAGGGGACAGGACATCATTGTGTCATCAGAAGTGATTTTTTTTTTTTAAGATTTTATTTATTTATTTGACAGACAGAGAGAGACACAGCACAGAAGGAACACAAGCAGGGGGAGTGGGAGAGGGGGAAGCAGGCCTCCCGCTGAGCAGGGAGCCGGATTTGGGGCTCAATCCCAGGAACCCTGGATCATGACCCGAGCCGAAGGCAGACACATAACAACTGAGCCAGCCGGGTGCCCCAGAAGCAGTGATTTTAAAAAGGAAGAGACCACTTCAGACAAAGTAAACAGCTTTTATTTATTATTTATTATCATAAAGTGCAACTGAAGCTTCAGCTCCTAGAAACTCACAAATGTCCTTTGTTCTAAACCCCTGCATTTTAGTGTGGAATCAAGTTTTACTTTCAAGTTCCCATTGATATTCTGTTGATATAAAGAATTTGTCTGAGCTGAGTCAATACATTACCATTCACATTTTTTACTAAAACTTCAGATGTAGACAGCTTCTCATCCTTTCACTATTTGGGTTTTCATACATCCTATTTCTTATTTATTTTTTTGCTATACCTCCTATTGGCTTGGTTTTTAATCACAGTAAATGCTCACAACAATTACTCCAGAACTTTTTTGTTATTTTTGTTGCCAGATCTTTTTTCTTTCTTTCTTTTTTTTTTCTTTTTGCCTTTCCCATAATCTGAAAATATTATAGCTGCTTTCCTGAAAGGATGATAGCTGTATGTTAGGAATTCCTATTATTTTGAAAAAAGAAAAATAAATAATAATTTTACTAAAATCTTATCTAAATCCAGTTTTGGCCACCCTCCAACTCTTCATAATATAACCTTCTTCTGTCCCCACGTAATACTGAGCTAATCATCTGCTATCCCTTCTAAAGAAAATGTGTGGGGCGCCTGGGTGGCTCAGTCCATTAAATGTCTGCTTTCTGCCCAGGTCCTGATCTCAGGCTCCTGGGATGGAGCCCCGCATCGTCTGGCTCCCTGATCAGCAGAGTCTGCTACTTCCTCTCCTTGTGCCCTTCCCCCTACTTGTAATTTCTCTCTCTCTCTCCAAACATAAATAAAATCTTAGAATAAGAAAAAAGAAAATGTGTGGAGAAAGAACCTGAGTTTTTACATCAGACAACATATATTTGTGTCTAACTTACGCAAATCATTAAGTAACTTGTATTAAAGATGGCTTGTCTCCTTCAGTCTTAATTTTTTCATTAGTTAAAAGGAGAAAGCAGTGCCTGCTTAGTTTTTTTTCTGTGAGGATTACATTCAATACATGGTAGGGTTATTTCCAGCTTACATGATTTTCTTCCTCTAATCTCTGAGGGCTATTACCAAAGAGTGACTTAGAAGGCAGAATATAAAAATTTTAATAGAAAATATGAAATCATGGGTGAGTACTTCTTTGAAACAGATTTGCTCTTCAGAAAAGTGTCCCCGAAATGGTCTTGTTTTTATTCACGTAGCAGGCTGAGTTGTTCTGGGGGGAAAACTGTGGCAGATAAAGGAAGTCCATGACTTAGGACTTGCTTTGTAGAACCAGAGAAAGGATGGGGAAATTCCTTTAGTGGCCCTGGAATTTCCATAGAGTAGGGTTGCCCAATATTGCAGGCTCTTTCTTGTGAATGAAGCCACCTCCTTTCTGAGACATCATCCCCATTCAGGAAGGGAATTCTTGTCTGCATCCTGGTGACCATGGTGGACTGACTCCAGAAGAGATCAGCCTGTGCCATGAGTCTCCCAACCAGGGGCTCAGAGCAAGATCAGTGTGTCCATGGATAGAGTCCACACGGACTAGCACAGATTGCATGCTCTGAATTTGCTTTTTAAAGGAAAGGTTATTTGGGGGAAAATTCAGAGTAATTATGCTGACTCAACCTCAAATGCCAACACTCAAGAAAAATAGTTTAATCTACTCTTGCAAGAGAATTTTGCTAGTGGAAAGCACAGATACAGGAAATTGGCAGAAATATTCTTGAGTTTTCTATTTATAGGAGGCTTGGCAGGAGCAAAGGAGAGAATATATTACTTGAAATATGCTTACTGAATTTTTTTTCTTCAACAACTCACTGGTAATAGGAAGTACTTATGAAGATTTTTAAAGCCACGTAATGCCACTTGTTAAAAGTACTCTGCAATGAACAGTATGAAACCATATTCCAAAATTATTTGTTCAACTCATATAGACCTTCATTTCAAAATAGCCTGATCGGAACTTGAGAATACATTACTGGAGGAAAAAAAAAAGATCTCACTGAATACGATCCTATTTTTTTCTAACCGTGAGGAACACTAGTTCTCAAAATTAATTGTAGTTAATTATCAGAAATTCATGGACATTTCTCTATCAATAATGTTAAGCACATTATTATCGAACATAATATTCAGTATTATGCTAAGTGAAATACATTTTAGAGGAGAAATATAAGACAAGACTCATATCTTTGTGCAGCCTTCAGTTCCTTGAGGAGAGAAGCATAGATGTTCAAAAGTCACGTGTGCAAAACTTTACGTAATAAAGAGGTACCTACGTGTATTTGCCCATGATGGTCAGAAAACCAGTACTATAGAACTTTATGGATGACAGACAGGTGCCCAAGTGATTTTTCATCGGGAGAACCTTCCATGGCACCGAATGTTGAGCAAGTACGAGGGAGTGAAAGAAAGAGTGAAAATAGTTCAGACGAGAGCAAGTGTTTTAGCAGATATGACTTCCTCGTCCCCAGACAGAGTGAAGTAAAGACTGGATAATTCTTTGGGCATGGTGTTTACACGCAAAGCTGGACTTTTCGATGGGTCTTGAAAAAGACAGTCCTAAGGGTCGCATCCCACACAGTGGCTCTGAGTTCAGAGCTGTTTGAAGGTAGGGAGGACTGAACCAACAGGAGAGTCTAGGAGTGTCAGTGTAGGAATTCACATCATGTGTTTTATTTTTTGACATTCTGGGTCATTCTGATCTCTATCATTTTGCTCCAGGGCTGTAACTAAAGACCAAGTGGAATCCATATGAACTCCCCAAATCACCTCCAAGTACAAACCCCATATAAGCATTGTGCTTATCTTTAAACTTTTATCTTTGAAGGGTTAGCACTCATATAAAATCACTACCTCCTATCTCTGTGGCCTGCTTTGGATTTACATAATTGGAATAGCTCTACACGCATTGATTTGTGTCTAGCTTCTTCAACTCAATGTTGTTTGTGAGATTTTTCTATGTTGCACGGTTCTAAGTTCATTGATTTTCATTGCTGTGGAATATTCCGTTGAGGAACATACCACAATCTGTATGACCAATCTACTGCTGATGTGCATTTGGGTTGTTTCCAAGTTTTTTGGGTTAATAAGACTAACACTCCTAGGAACATTCTTATTGATTTCTCTTGGTGCACATGTGCATGTACTTCTGTTTTGAGATCCTCAGGACTGAAATTACTGGGTCATAGAATATACGTAAGCTCGAAGTTAATAAATAATGTTTGGGTGGCTCAGTTGGTTAAGCTGACTCTGGGTTTAGACTGAGGTCATCTTCTCTGGGTCCTGAGATCAAGCCCTGAGCTGGGATCCATGCTCATTGCAGAGTCTGCTTCTCCCTCTCCCTACCCTGCTCCTTCTCTCCCTCTCCCAAATAAATAAATAAAGTAAAATAAAAAATAATGACTGACTTTTATCCAAAGTCATCATACGAGTTACAGTTCTACCATCAGTATTCTGGATTCTCATTGAGCTACCTACTTACCAAACATTTAGCATTTTTTTTTTCTTAACCATCTGGGTGAGTGTATAGTGTCATCCTATTGTGAACTTAATTTTAATTTGCTTTATAACTAAAGAGATGAAGCAAAAGTTTTTGAAATAGGGAAACCTGTGTGACTCAGTTGGTAGATCATGCAACTCTTTATCCTGGGGCTGAATTCAAGCCCCACTTTAAGCATAGAGCTTACTGGCTACTGGGGGGTGGGAGGGTAGGGATAGGGTGGATGGGTGATGGACACTGGGGAGGGTATGTGCTATGGTGAGTGCTGTGAAAGGTGTAAGCTTGATGATTCACACACCTGTACCCCTGGGGCAAATAACAATAATGATGATGATGATGATGATGATGATGATGATAAAATAAAATAATTCTCATTGGCTATGTAAATATCTTGTTTTAGAAAATGACACCTCTCCTGCCTATTTCTCATTGCACCTTTTGTTCGTTGTTTCTGTTTACTGATTATTTAAGTATCTGGATTGCAGTCCTCTGCTATTTGTGTTGTGAGTATCTCTCACCAGACTTGGCTTGGGTTTTCTCTCCTTTATTTGTGTCTACTGTTAAAGAAGGATTTTAATTTTTTAAAAAAATATTTTAAAGATTTTATTTATTTATTTGAGGGAGAGAGAGGGCAAACAAGTGGGGGGAGGGGCAGAGGAAGAGGAAGACTCAGACTTCCCACTGAGCGGAGAGTCTAAAGCAGGACTTGATCCTAGGACCCCAAGATCATGACCTGAGCCAAACCAACTGAGCCAACAGGCACTTAGAAAGATTCTACTTTTAATGTAGTCGTAGTCTTCATTCTCTTTCTGTAGAGGCTATACTTTTTGTATCCTATCTAAGAAATCTTTGCCTTCCCAAAGTTCAGGAAGATATCTTTTTATTTTATTTCATAAAGCCTTTTTGTATTCCACTTTTGGGTTCCACCTAGAATTGTTTTCTATCTTTATGGGAGTTAAAAGTCAAGTTTCATTTGAATTTTACAGAGCCATCCAAAAGAGAGAAGAAAGGAACACTTGCCAGAACCTTAAAGCCAACCCCCAGGGAGGGAGCTGGAAGAAGAACCTGGATTTGCTCTTCTTTCCCTCGGATTCCATGTTGGGCCTTCCAGTGGCTGAGACCAACAGTGATGACCTTCAGGTTAACCTCTCACAGCATAGAACAAGGGGGATATTCGATGAAAAGGGAGAAACCAGAGACATTTGGCACATTGGGACCACTGTGTTTTATTAAAGTCAATCATCAAATATTCCTCTAAGTGAATCAGACTGCCCAAATAAGACAGAGCAGTGGGTAATCAGGCAACACATCACCTGCTCAAATACAGAGCATTAAATTATCAGGGTCCCAATGAGTGGAATACAGAATGAAGTACCTAATTATATATTGCTGTGATGTAATTGGATATCTTTACTGGATTGAGGATATCATCCGCTTGATTGGGGCTTTTGGTTCAGGAGCAAGTGTCCAGGAAAAATGCTTCGTTGGCTCCCCATTTTATCCCCATCACCTGGCATAATGCCAAGGTGTTGACTGAAAGAGTCAACAGTTGCTTATTAGTTAAATGAGTGAATCAGTGGTGATGATTATCTTACTATGAGTGGGATCTATATTCAATATCTAATGTTGGGGCTTGTGGGGAGGAGATGAGTCTTAATTACAAGTTCAAATCTAGTGGACTTGAGCTCCCTCTGTGCAAAAATGTTGTAACATCCATTGGGACTCCAGGTATGACTAGTGCAACAGGGTTCCCATAGTGGTAATTCTTTCTCCAAGTTTGATATTTAGAGGCCCCTGTGGGTCAAAGCTGTTCTCACGGTCTTGTATCTCATTAGGAAGGAAGAGTAGAACAGGAACCCAGCTGGCGACCCCTATCTATCCCTTTATGAGCAGCTGAGGAGAGAGAACTGGAAACGATAGGTCAAGAGCTTACTGACTCTGGGACCGGTGCCCCAGGAAGATGAGCACACGGGACCTCTCTTCTGCCACAGCCCCTACACCTCATACCAAGCCTCGCCCTTACTCCACCCCATCCTGACAACTACTTTGCATGTCCCATGGGTCCAACATGGGAGGCCCATATTGAAAAACCAAAAAACGAAACACACCCCCCAGAAGCAACGGCCAAGAACAGAGATGCTAAATTATTACCCAGCCTTTTCCGAGGAAAGCAGGGATCAGGAACTCACTGGTAGGTGTAGTCCGTTAAAATCAATTTTCCACTGCTCAACAAATTTCTCTTTTCTTACACCATGATTATGCTGAAGTTAATTACCTCTGGCTTAACTCCATCTGCCTCAATAGAAATCCAATTGGATCTTTAACACATTCAGATAATGGCTTAGTATTTTTCTTTTTCCTACGGAGTTCATTTGAAGTAGAATCCCCCCCTCCTCCAAATAAAAGCAAACAGGAACCTGAGAAAACAGAAATCTTAACAGAGACATGGGGCAATTTTATCCACAAGATTGACCAGCCAAAGTGGGTAAAGGAGGAAGTCTGTGCATCGTGAATCTAATAGACACGACAGAGAAAAGTCCTGGCTAGTTCTGCCCCCCCCCCCCCCCCCCCCCCCCCCCCCCCCCCCNTTTGTTGAAATCTGATGCACTTCCCGCAGCGCTGTTCCAGCAGCCCTCGGCATGCAGACTGTTCCGTGTTCAGAGCCCAGGAGCTACCGAGTCCTGTGATCTCCCCGGCATGCTGCTCCCCCAGGCACCCAGGTAGGGAGCGAAGGCATGGCAGGGTGACCCCACTCATCACCCTTGGCTTCTGCCTGCGCCCCGCTGGGCTGTGCCATGCCCTGCCTGTACCCCGGCAGGACCATCAACCCCTGGAGAGGCCCAACAGGGATAACTACTATTTTCTCTCTGCTTGGCCTTGTCGACTAGATAGTCTTATTTTCCTAAATTGGGCGTGACGCAAGGAAAAGGAAAACTCTAAAGTTTGTTCTTTCCATTTTCATGTCATCCCTGGATTTTACCCTAGAGAGCTGCAAACTCTTGATGGGGGGGTAGGGGAGGCCAGCAGCCTGCCAAGCCCCCCGGGGCCCTGCTCTGCTGCGCCTGCGCTTCGGTGCCCCGTGCTCGAGGTCTCAGGTGGCTGCTCTGCGGGGCGACTGGTGCTGCTCCGCACGAGACAAGCTCCCACGTGTGCAGAAGCTCCCGTGCGCGCAGGTGATCCTGTGTGTGCAGGAGCGAGCTTGCAGCAGGAGTGCTGGTGTGCGCCACAGCTTCCAAGGTACCACTGCGAGAGCTGACTCTGACTTCCCAGGTTTCCAATTAAAACAAAAGAGAGCACTAAAACAAACAAATCAAGATGGAAAGCAAGGAAAGATCTCTGGTCTCCTTTTGTCAACAACACCGCACTGACCCAACCAAGTGGCTGGGAGCAGAAGGAAAAGGTGAGGAGGGATCTCTGAATTTCCTGGCCACTGCCCTTAACAGTCATGTGGTCAAGACCCTGGAGGCTTTTCCCGTTCAGGGGGACACGGGCAGAGAAGCCTACTACAGAAGACCCTTCATTTTGACTTTGGTAGTCAGAATTTCCAATGCAATCATATCAATTGCAATTTTCCCCACTCACCTCCTCAAAACAAACAAACAAAACAAAACAAACCAAGAAGAAAGGATCGTAAGTTTTGCCTCTAGGTCTTTCTAATATAGCTGAAATTTAAACGAATTTTTGAGCACAATAAAGAAAGCTTGAAGATGCTACTTCCAAAGTTGATCTCAAAAGACTCCATTGCAGAAGGGGAAAATACATAAACTATTTTCTTATTGACTCTGTATAAAAATAAACTGAGTATCAATCTTATGGAAGGGAAATGCAGGTACCCATCAATGTTTCCAAGCTCACCAGCGCACCAGCTGTTAATTGGCTCTCTTCTCACAGGTAAGAACTCTTGAAACGCCATCTCTTCTCGTCTGGTCTTTATCACATCAGGAAGCCAGGGTGATACTCACTTCTAAGCACACTGCTTAAACCTCTAGTATATTCAGAATGCACTCAGTCTCAATATAGAGCAAGGCATTAGAGATGCAGCCGGAAGTATCTGTCCATAACAAGCTCCCTCAAGAAATGCATAAATTATTCGCACACACGAGTACCCAATCTACCCAGAACACGTAATGATGTACTTTTATCTGGCTGGTAGTCACATGCTGTGCACTCAGTTGTAACTGTCCTTAATTGTGAAAACATGATAAAATCTGGAAATCCGTCCTGCTAACAGCACATTTCGCTGCCCAGAAGGGTTTGCATGTGGAGATAACAGATCTTTTTGTGTCTGGATCAGACTCTTTGCTTCTCCCAATCAAAAATTCTCTACAACCCTTGGTCCCTCCCAATCTTAGCGTGATTTGGTGCCACTCTCTGTCCTTACTAAAAATGAAGCTAGCTCTGCTGGTGTGTGGAGAGAGGGTTAGTGTTAGCATCGAACTTACAAAGTGGGGTTCTGCATCAGCTTCAAAAGCAGAATAGAGCAAACACACACACACACACACACACACACACACACACACACACACACACACTGTTTTGTCCGGAAACAAGCCTGAGATGGTATTGTGGTGGGCCAGAGCTGCGGCAGGAAAAAGGCAGATGGGCAGGATATTTCTGGGACTGTGACTGGGGGGTGTCCCCTGCTGCCACCTCCAGGCAACCTCGGAGTGTCCTGTACAGCCAACAGACTGGTAGACTCCTACGGGCTCCTAAAAGTCTCTGGCAAGGGCTCCACGGACCTCCCCTCTTCTTTGTGTCGAAGAATAACTTGCTCTGTGCTGGGATGAATCATGACGTCAGAAAAAAAGAGGCAGTTAAGATTCTAGAAACATAGACATTCCAAAAGGGGAAGCAGATCCCGAGGGAGGAGTTACATTGTTTAGCCACAGAACCCTGCAGGGAAGCGAAAGCCCAGCTTGGTGACAAAGGAGAAGACAAGGTTCAGATTTCCAGCTGTTCTCCTCATCCTTCTCTCAGGAGAAATGGAATCACCCGGAAGAGTATTCACATGAAGCATCACCTTTGGATTGACTCTTAATAAATTGGGACCAAATTCAAGAAAATACTGTGAAACAGCATGAACGGGGACCGATTTACTTCCAATGAAGAAAAGAATTTTACAAAAAGTCAGGAGGAGCCAGCTTTGTGTCACAATGCAAGCGGTCAAAGACAGGACAATTGTACAATGCGGAATGATCCGGGAGGTTGTTGAAATGTGCTGTCCCTGGTTTTAAGTCCCTAAGTTTAAGTGTGTCGTTCAGTAATATCCTGAGCATAACAACACAAAGAAATCGATTTTCGAAACCAACACCGATGCAAGGAATGCATATCCGAGAGTCCTTCAAAGAGTAGATATGAAAGGCATACCCAAACTTGGAGAGTAGAGACATGACCTAACCTAATGGCTGCATTCATCCACTTGACTCTCAAAGGCTACAAGGAATAAAAAAGAAGAGGCGATCTTGCATGCTGGTCCTTCCAGTTACTGGATCACTAGCTATTCAAATACAATCTCAGTGTTCTAAATATTCACATAAAGATCTTAAAAGTATCTGCATGCATGGTGGTGAATAAAGATAAGACAAAACCATCAAGACAGGGTATTGTCTCAAAATCTAGAAGTAAGAATCATTTGAAAAAAGAATGTGTTAACATTAAAAGCCAAATTCACTTGCTTTTCAGTGAGGCAGGTAAGGTACAGGACTTGGATTTAAGGTCCAGATAATAGATTTCATTAGTGTGCATCCAGTCCAGCTGATAGTTCTGGTGCCTGTAAATTGGCCAGACACTGTCCACTCACCTGATCTTATCTGAAAGATCCTACGATTGAATATGTTGTTAGCACATTAGCTCCAGTTGTTGTAAATGTGGGTAAAAATGAAGTTTTCAACCACTGAGGGAGATAATGGATCTCTTATCCAAGTCTTTCTAGACTGCATTTCTAGATTATCTTTCCAATAATCTTGTTTGTCAGTGGAAATATGGTTACTGATCCTTTATCAAGTGACCGGCAATTGGAGCCTCCATAGGGCAACAGGAGCAGGGGAAGAGAGGGTGAGTGTGAGCAGACTTTCAAACAGGGAAAGCCACGCTGACTGCTCACACAAGTGAGTGCCCCAAGGTCTTGTGGTTTATGATGTAACACCAGTCTATATTTAGGAGTTCCCCAGAATATGTCCACAGATGGAATGGTTGGAAATAGACTGACCACTTAAAATACTAGTGTTCAAAATTAATCAGATCAAAAGTACTTAAAATAAATGAACTAGGAGCTAAAATCTAAACCCCAGCATTTTTATGTCAACATTCCTCTTTGTGTGCTAAAATTAACACTTGCGTGTGATTTTGGGCAGGTGATTAGCTTCCCTTGTAGTTAAGAGTTTAAGATCTCTCAAATCAACATCTAAACATCTGTGATATTTTGGGGGACGTGAAAGTAAGAGTTTCTTTGGCTGGAGATGTTTTAGGTCATCAGTTAGAGTTAAAATTTTCAGTGACATAGATATTATTCATTTCCTGCCAAAATTCTTTCTTCTTCTTCTTCTTCTTCTTCTTCTTCTTCTTCTTCTTCTTCTTCTTCTTCTTCTTCTTCTTCTTCTTTATTTTTTTCCTGAAGACTGAAGCCCATTTTGGTTTAGAATATCAATATAGCCAACTAAATATATTCACATATTAAGATGATTTTGCCACTAGAAGAGATCATGTGACCTGTGATCTGATCAGTGATACAGGCAAAGGCAGCATGCATTGTTAGTACCTTTCTTTCCCTTTGTGGGGGAGGAAAACTTTCTCCTTCTTCCCTTCTAGGTTCTTCAGTTGGCCTAATAATTAAATCCACACAAGACAGATTACCAGGAGACAAACCAATTGAATTTTGTACCTACAGGAGCCCCACAAAGACAAGAGAAGCTCCCAGATAGTCAGGCAAATGAGGCTGATGTGATATCCTGAGCCAAGGTGAAGGGGGTGAGATGTGGGGCTTCAAAGGGGAAGAATACATTTCACAGGTCTTTCCGATGGACAAAGTTCTTTCTGGTAATAGCTCTTTTTCCGGGACAGGTTGCCTATCTAAATTCTTTTAGGCTTCCATGTCCTGGTAACCAACATTTTACAGTCTTTTCCAAGTTTCACTTTTTCAGATTCCACCTAGAGGTAAGAGCTGGACTCCCAGCATGGTGACTTCTCGCAGAAGGAGGTGATGAATCTTTGTGTTTAGACTTTGTTAGTCAGATGTTTTGGTTTCTTTTGCTTTAGTGTTTGCTTTGTTTTTTGCAAATGGACTCATTCCTAAATGATACACATGGTTATGTAGTTCTCGCTTCACTGCACATTAGGAGTTATGTAATAATTAAATCATGGAGGATAGCCACAAACCGATAGCGGTTGTTTTAATGCTTCTTGATATATCCAGGCTGTGTGAGAATACAGGATAAAAGCTTGAGTTTTTCCCAGAAGTATTTTTAAACATCAGAACAAGAGTCACTTATGGATTACCTCACATAAGTTATTTAACCACTCTGTGCTTGAGTCTCTCATCCGTAATATTTGAATATTAACACGACCATATGAAATTCTACCAACTGATTATAAAGGACTTTGCAAAGTGCGTGGACCATAACGAGGTGTCCAGTGATGATGGGTTCCTTTCCCTCCTATCCTTCCCCATCACAATTTATTCATTAAAATTTATCACACAAATTGTCAAACGAAGCCGTGGAGAATCTTCTACAACTTGAGAACTCAGAACAAAATGTTAAAGTCACCAATCACCAATGTCTAATTGATAGGACACGCTATACTCATAAAGTGCATTCATGTCTAGATGTTTGTATTCACACACGTGTGCAAACACATCTGTTGTACCACCGTAGCTTCTAGTCACCAGATGGGCCAAAACAACGTGTAGAAATGAGGTAGCTTCAGTCATGCTGGACATAGAAGTGGCAATATTTTGAAAAATTTAGGGAGACTGTACATTATGGAGTTCACACCATCTAGGTCTTTGGTTTGCTTCTCACACTGAGTTTCTCTGGCAGCAGCAAGTTAACATCAAAGGAAAACAAGCACGTCCCAGCTGCAGTGCCGTTCAGTTCTGGGCTGTGTAGAGGAGGTGGTTTATTTCAAAAAAGGTTCTACACAAAACTCTTTATACATTGTCATGTAAGCACTTCATTAAAGCATGACTATGTAACAGCTTTCCACACCCTTCCTACTCTTGTAGCAAGACCAAAAAATGACATTTGTACAGTTTCTCTTATGCTTTTATTTACTTTTTCTCCATATTATGGTTATAATAAGCATCACCTATTGATTCAATCATATATTGACCTATATAAATATAAAAGATTTTTTTCCAGTGGTTAATTATTAAATCATCATAATATGAAAATGCTTGATTTTACTATGGTGATTTATTAAAACTTTCTATTATCATAACTGATAGCTATCAACAGTTATTATGTAGTCCTTCAATAGGATGGTGATTGAGAAAGTTAATTTTCTCAGGATGATGTGTCTTAGGTAAGATCTCACAGGTAGGAGATAAGAGAATTAAGACAAAAACCTTGGTCCTTATTCTTTTAATCATATAATCTTTAGAAGAAACATGGAAATCTGGAAGAATCTGTTTGAACTTCACTTTTCAGTACTAAAATGCATGTATTTTTCTTGATTTCATAAATCTAAAATTTAAACTATTCTCAAACGATTAAACTATATCCCCCCCAAAAGAGGAATTGGAAGACTTTTTCATGTAGGAAAATGTTTACATGCAAATTTTAATGAGGTTTGCCTTAATTAAGAAAGCAAACCTCCTCGTATGTTCTATTTATTCAGTAAGTCATGAAAGACAACAAGCATCTATATTCTTCAATAAAAGACAAAGGGAAACAACTCATATAAATCAGAAGCAAGATTTCCGTCAACATGCTCTCCAGGGTCAGACATGTTCTCACTCCAACCTAGAAGTGCATCAGATCTGGACAGCAAACCACATCCAAAGATCAACCAGGAGACCTAGAGCTGCCAACTGACACACATTTCTGGAAGCCCTGGAAATTTTTAGAACTACAGGTACAAATGAACAGCCACAATTTTTAATGAATACCGTTTCCATGAATGATAAGCTTTCCCCAAATCACCTCAACACTCGGAGAAAAAGCCCAGCTCTGCCACAGCTGTGTGATTTCATGAAATCACTTTATCTGTCTTGGATATAGTGTCCCTCAATAGTGCGATAGTACTCCACCTGGTGGGGTTTTATGAGGGTGAGAAGGAAGGTGAGCAAAGCACCTGACACATCAGGTGTCACATTTCCAGGTGGTTTTAGAGTTCAGTGAGGAATACGCCACTTATTCTAGTTTGTGGTGAGTTCACTGCCGTCCAAGATGTAAATGGCCCCTCAGCTTTTGATGTCAAAGACATTAGTATTTTGGTTTAATGTGAGCCATGGGCAGGGATTTTTGTTTAGTTCATAGTTGGGGGACCTAACCTCAAGATCAGCCTCTGACATATCGTTGGTTTTCAAGAATATTTGATGAGTAAATGACAACCCCCTTTTTCTAGAGGAATGTCGTTTTGTCATGCTTCATGTCTCCCTCTTTAGATATTAAAATATAAGACAGCTATACCTCTCTTGCTTGGCCTGGCATTTATCTTCCGGGAGAAAGGAAACCCACTTTGCAGCAAACACAGTCACTCTTTCCAAGGTAAATTAGCCTTCTTATCAGGCTAGATAAAACATGATTTAAGAAGCTGGAACAAAAACTGGGTGCATTTCCCTTCTGGAGCACATTATCCTGGGTGATTTCCTCCATCCGTTACCATTTCAAATAGATGAAAATGCCATTCCTGGAAGTATATAAAAGGCATGATAAAATGAATCACAACCAAACTTAAAAGCATTTTTGAAGGCAGAAATTAAAATAAAGTGCAGATTCTTCACCGGAAGCAAAGAATAATTTAGGTCCATTTGCATTCTCTGATTTGTGACTAAATTAACTTTACATATTAGGTGTGATTCAGCCTGCTTATCGCTGTCGTTAATATTAAAACAACAGCACAACATCGTCAACCTCCTGAATAAACTGGTGACGTGAACAAAGGCAGAAAAAGAAGCCTCGAGTCCAGTCTCTTCTTCAGGAGGTATTTGTTATGTACTTTCCCTGCGTCACTGACTCCAGTATTGCTGTTCGGAGGAGGAAATACATATTACAGAATTACAGATTTCATGATAGTCCTCCCTCAATCAGCTCATTTCCTGAGAACGAAGATTTAAGGAGGGTAGAAAAGGGCAAAGATTTAACTGGACTTTCCCAATTCCTGATAATAAATTATTTTGTCCTACTTAGTTGGACTTAGTCATTTATTCTGTCCCCAATTTCACTGGTGTCCTCTTCCAGAACAAATTTCATCCTTGAACTCAGGGCAGCAGTTGGGCAGACAGAACCTAGAATTCTCCTCAGAGACAGACGTGGAGCTCAGAGAGTGCAAACACTCCCCGTGGGGGCTAGCTGGTCATTGGTTGTCCTGCGACTAAGTCCTTCCAGGCACCCAGACATCCCAGAGAGCGGTCCATTCCTCCGTTCCCTTCCTCTTGCCTGGACAGTGATGACTGTCCGGACAGAGTCAGACTTGGCCGTGGACACTAGCCCGTCGTGGCTGTGGGAGCAAGTCGGTTTCACTAGCCTGTGAGCCAGATTGGTAGGGTCCCACTGTGACGGGAAGGGCTTTCCTCACGTTCTCAAACTGTCTACCTCTAAAGATAGATTTTCTGTGATTTACGTTTCTTTTGCTTCTTTGTTTTCAGTCTATACTAGATCGATCATTTGTGAAATACAATAAAATGAATTACTAGAATGATCTAAAGAACTTTGGGATTCCTGGGTGGCTCAGTCAGTCGAGCGTCTGTCTGCCTTCGGCTCAGGTCTTGATCCCAGGGTCCTGGGATTGAGTCCTGCGTGGGGATCCTTGCTCAGCAGGGTCTGTTTCTCCCTCTGCCTGCTGCTCCCACTGCTTATGTTGTCTCTCTCTCTGACAAATAAATAAATAAAATCTTAAAAAAAAAAAAGAACTTAAAAGACATACACCCACTGTGCCTTGATAGTTTTATAACTTGATTCAACAAAAATATGCTTACTTTTTGTTAAATAGAGTCCAACCAAGTGTAATATAAAAAGAATTACATAAATAAAAAGAATTACAAAAATTATACACTTTGTTCCTTGAAAATATGCTTATAAGTGATCAATATAGAGAAGATATGAATCCTCATAGCTTCCTATGATGGTTCAATAGCAACTAAACAAAAATTATAATTGAAAGTTTGATTTCCCATATTAATGCATATAAGTGAGTTTTTAACAAACACGGATATATCAATCTTTAAAGTTTCTAATGTGACCGATGAAATTCTTGTTTGCTGACCAATCTTGTCCTGTTTGGATCGACAACATACTATTAACACATGCAATAAACACCTAAATTGTTTATGTTTTATTGTAATCAAAGTTTTGGCACAGAAACCATCTTTCAGAATTATGGTGACAGGAATGGGGAAAGGAAAAATATTTAAATCAGTTTCTGTAGGCCTAAGACATTTATTTCTAACTTTAATCCAAAATGAATCAAAGGATGATTCCAAAGGACACAAAGACATTTTCAAAATTCATTTTTAATACATTAATAGCTAATTCAAGCAAAGCATCCTGTATAATTATGGCTAAATTTAAATAATCTTTCGATGAAAGAAATGGATTCTGAACCATTGAAAGATTATTTAAATGTAACTACAATTTTTCATTTACAAATGTAACTGTAAAACTATAATTTCCTGTCCATAGATCTTCTTTTGTTGGAAAATAATTTTCAAAACATTTTATCGGGCGCCTGGGTGGCTCAGTGGGTTAAAGCCGCTGCCTTCGGCTCAGGTCATGATCCCAGGGTCCTGGGATCGAGGCCCACATCGGGCTCTCTGCTCGGCAGAGAGCCTGCTTCCTCCTCTCTCCTCTCTCTCTGCCTGCCTCTCTGCCTACTTGTGATCTCTTTCTCTGTGTCAAATGAATAAAAAAAAAAAAAAAAAACATTTTATCAAATTTATGAAGTGCTTGTTGACAATTTCCCATAGATACTCAACATGAAGATCATCATTTAGTTGATCCAAAATTGTTACATCCCAGAACTTGTCATAATAATTTGTAGAAATTCTGTTCTTCAAAGTTTTTAATTTTGCTTTTTAATTATATATTTCATCGAAAAATTTCCCAGCATGGATTTATTCAGATTATTAAAGATGCCAAAGACATAAANCACATCCCAGAACTTGTCATAATAATTTGTAGAAATTCTGTTCTTCAAAAGTTTTTAATTTTGCTTTTTAATTATATCTTTCATCGAAAAATTTCCCAGCATGGATTTATTCAGATTATTAAAGATGCCAAAGACATAAAACAACATGCAGGTCCCGCTGTTCGGTCTACTTGTTTATACTCGTTTCTTATCTCAGAGCATTGATAGGACCTTCTGTAGTGCAAACATTCTCAGATAAGTAAGTCTTAGAAAAAACAAAACAGGCGCGCTGGTGGCTCAGTCTTTGACCGTCTGACTCTTGATTCCAGCTCAGGTCATGATCTCAGGGAGCCTCAGATGGAGCCTGGCCAAAGGGCTCCAGGGAGTCTGCCTCTCCTTCCTCTCCCTCTGCCCCTCCCCTCACCTGCCTATGTGAGTGCTCTCTCTCTCTCTCTCTTTCTTTCTCAAATAAATAAGTCTTTAAGAAAAAAGAAAGTTCTCAACTGAATTTTTCCAGTGATCACTCAGGCCTTAGCTTTCATGATAATTATTCACAATCAGTACCTTTATTATCAAAAGATCACAAGAATCTAAAAGTCAAAGTATCAGGAGGTATATAGGTCACGGATTTCTCTGTGGCAGCCTGAACACTTCAGGGCAGCTCACTTGGCATGGGGACACAGGGTCTTCTCTGGGACACGTAACTTGATTCACATTTTGAGGGCAGCTCCACAATCTGGGTGAACACCCAGAATGTTCTTGTCAGCATATCTCTGTCATTTCGACAATCGTCTACACAGCACTTAAACTCCAAGCCACATTTGATGATAGTGTAATATTTTGTAGTTTATGTAGTTTAGAGCTAGTTGTGTTTGTCAGAATCAGAGCTGAAAAAAAGAACAACAGCAATTTTCCTCTATTTTGCCGTCAAGTTCAAATAACACATACTCAGAGAGAAGTGCCACGTTAGCCACATCTGTGTTCAGAGGCGGCCGTGGTCACGACGGGGCTGACTGAGTGTGCAGGCCCACCCGGATCCTCCAAGACAGCGTCCCCGGTGCAGCCTTTCCCTGATGTGTTGGCAAGTGCATTCTAGAAAAGAAATGCTAAGTGTAAGATTCTAGTAAGACTCTGAAGCACCGGTCTTCATCATGAAATGTTGAACAGCTGCTCTGTTAACTCTTGAATGCAATCTTCTTTCTTTCAAATAAACCTTCAGTCATGGTCTTACTTCTGTGTGTTGTGCTTGTGAATGCTGCCTGCGTGGTGATGGCTTACTGCTTCATTAGACAGTGTAGCTCCCAAAATAACACACTCTGGTTTTAGCACTTGACCCTCAATTATGGTTTCAGAACAAAGCACAAATCACGATGAATCATACTGCCAAATAATACCAAAAAAGACAGTTAAAAACAAAAAGTTAACCTAACTGCATTTCAAATGAAGATACAACTAGACTGTAGAGAGATGGGGAAAAAGGAATGGAGGTTGACTTGGATACTCTGAGTCTAAAGACAAAAGAACTATGTAGAAATACTATACTCTTGTTAGTAAATTTGCCCCTTATGAGGGTGTTGGTTAGTAATATTGTTGGGCTGGCAGGAGATGGAAGCTATACAAAATGAAAACCCGTCCAAGATGGCGGAAAAAAAAAAAAAAACATTTTATCAAATTTATGAAGTGCTTGTTGACAATTTCCCATAGATACTCAACATGAAGATCATCATTTAGTTGATCCAAAATTGTTACATCCCAGAACTTGTCATAATAATTTGTAGAAATTCTGTTCTTCAAAGTTTTTAATTTTGCTTTTTAATTATATATTTCATCGAAAAATTTCCCAGCATGGATTTATTCAGATTATTAAAGATGCCAAAGACATAANAAAAAAAAAAAAGAACTTAAAAGACATACACCCACTGTGCCTTGATAGTTTTATAACTTGATTCAACAAAAATATGCTTACTTTTTGTTAAATAGAGTCCAACCAAGTGTAATATAAAAAGAATTACATAAATAAAAAGAATTACAAAAATTATACACTTTGTTCCTTGAAAATATGCTTATAAGTGATCAATATAGAGAAGATATGAATCCTCATAGCTTCCTATGATGGTTCAATAGCAACTAAACAAAAATTATAATTGAAAGTTTGATTTCCCATATTAATGCATATAAGTGAGTTTTTAACAAACACGGATATATCAATCTTTAAAGTTTCTAATGTGACCGATGAAATTCTTGTTTGCTGACCAATCTTGTCCTGTTTGGATCGACAACATACTATTAACACATGCAATAAACACCTAAATTGTTTATGTTTTATTGTAATCAAAGTTTTGGCACAGAAACCATCTTTCAGAATTATGGTGACAGGAATGGGGAAAGGAAAAATATTTAAATCAGTTTCTGTAGGCCTAAGACATTTATTTCTAACTTTAATCCAAAATGAATCAAAGGATGATTCCAAAGGACACAAAGACATTTTCAAAATTCATTTTTAATACATTAATAGCTAATTCAAGCAAAGCATCCTGTATAATTATGGCTAAATTTAAATAATCTTTCGATGAAAGAAATGGATTCTGAACCATTGAAAGATTATTTAAATGTAACTACAATTTTTCATTTACAAATGTAACTGTAAAACTATAATTTCCTGTCCATAGATCTTCTTTTGTTGGAAAATAATTTTCAAAACATTTTATCGGGCGCCTGGGTGGCTCAGTGGGTTAAAGCC